>NW_010582309.1:55451-74574 GCF_000705375.1 Tinamus guttatus
TCCTGCTGAGATTGGGCAGTTTCCTGGTTCCGAGATTTCATAAAATTTTTCCATCATTATAGTTTGCTTTCTGAGCTGTGGCAGTACGGAACAGGAAAGGACAAAGTGCAATTGTACTTATGACTGTTGCTACTGATCCTATAGCAATGCTGTGATATTGCCTTGCCTCTTTGCTTTGCTGATCTTTAACACCACGCAGGCCTGCAAGGCCAGGTCTCCTGCTGGAAATTCACTCGCTTCTCCAGTAGAATGAGGCCTTCCTAGGGCTAATTCACTTACTTGACTGGAACCGTAAGTGAAACTGCCATGTAACTTGATCTCCTATCAAGTATCAGAAGTACAGAGCATTGTTCACAATGTCTCAGCCTGATTCCACCAGAAACAACCCCACTTCTCACTCTCTTCATTGAGGATTTGAAGTGTTTGAAACTGTTCTTGCCTTGCAGGTCATGAAAACGTGAGACGACATTCACCTTTGGAGCCAGGGATGGCCTGTCATCTGCTCTCATTTGTCACCTTCCCCCCACTGGCAGGAGGTGTATGCCAAATATATTATTTTTGTAAGTAATTTCATCCAGGCCTAAAGGTGTTTCTAAAGAAAATGCTGTTTCTTTACCACAGCCTGACTCTGTGCCAAGCCTTGCAGATGAACATCCTCTGTTTTGGGATGTCATCTGGGAACTATCCTACATGTAGAAAGATAAATCTCCTTCCTCCAGGTCTTCTGGTATTTCATTTCATCCGATGGGTGGTAGAATTCAGTCAGACTTACAGACAGTCTCTACAGTTGGAGCCAAGCTTGCGATGGTGCGTGGGAACCATCTGGCCTCCTGCTCTAGAAGACGTGTCTGCCCAGGTAAGAACACAGCTCCAAAAGCCTTGGGCCACAACAGGCTAGTGGCTGATGGAGACATTGTGTGACTCTTCCAGCTTCTCAGGAGCAGAGCTGGTAGGATCGCAGCAAGGATGGGAGGGCACATTGCTGGGAATCTTGGCCCCAAGGGGCACCTCAGGGTTGCCAGTGGCCCCAGGGGACACGGGCATGGGGAGACTGCCCCGCCAGCAACCCAGGTCCACGGGAGGGCACTCTCATTCCACACAAATTGAGCAGCAAGAGCATTTATCTTTCTTTTAAAAAGGCAGTCTAGCTATGACAGGTAATTTGGCACATTTCTAGTTGAAATGTGCCAAATGATTTGGCAGATATTTCACATACATCTGAAAATAGGAGTACCTGCTGCTGGCCTACAGGGAGGCTGGGGATGAGATGAGGGGAGAAGGGAGGAAGGGGATTTTATTAGTTGCTAATTACAGGCCCTGTAACAAAATTTGAGCAGAGAATATGCCAGGCAGCCCTCTGCAAGGGGAGGATGGTCTTCAAAAAGACATGAAAAAACACTTGCTTTAAAGTCCCCTTTTTTTTCAGGCACTTGGCATCTTTTCTGACATTTTGGACTACTGTATCATCCAGCAATGATTAGGAGTGTGATTGATCAAGTTTGCCAATTGCATTGTGTGACTGTATTTACACAATTTAATGCAGTGTGACTGATGGAAGTAGATTTGATGCATGGGGGATTGAGGTTTGTGAAAACTCTCTTTTAATGTTCCAGGGAACATCTCTGTTCATAGATCCCCAAGGGGATCTGCTAAAGTTCAAGCTGAAGACAGAGAAGGTTGCTGTCACTAACAAAAACTTCATTAAAATACGTATAGACAGAATATACAGAGACTTGAGACAGCATTTAATTGTGAGCAGTAATTAAATCAACTGATTTCCCAGGATTCATCATGGGCAAGAATTTCACACTAGGATGTGAATTGAAGGGATTCTGGATAAGCTGAAAATATAGGTAACTGCAACGTGAAATGTTTGCCGAATAGAAATGAGAAATACGCACTGATGTTTCTTTTTCTGTGTGTCTATAAAATACACCCACTTTATCATTTGAATAATCTTCTTTGTTTGAAAAATCAATTAAAAGTGACACTTAATGTAGACAATAGCCTTAATGTAGGCAAATGTCTAGAATATATGTGAATAAGCACAGAAAAATAGTGCCAGGTCAAGTCAAACCCAGGATGGTACATAAACAAGGTACTGGCTGGCGTAGAAAGGTAGAACTGCTCTTTTGTGTCTGGCTACAAAATCTACAAGATAGACCAGTGATCAAAGCTGCATGAAGTTTTTAAAGTAACTGACTAAACTACTGCAGATTTCTTGCTTTGTGTCATAGCTTTAAGTCTGTCCTGGTATCTCCTTATTAGCTTCACGAGGGGGTTGGATTTGGTTTTCTCAGATCTCCTATCAGTGCGGCTTCCATCAAACTCTAAGATATATTTTTAATTAATAATACTTATTAAGAAAGCGAAACAAAATCAAAGCTTGGCTGAATAAGATACAATGAGAAAGGCACACAGCAGGGCTGGACCTGGGCCGAGATGGAGCCAGGGCTGAGAAGGAGCCATCGGGCAGGGACGCAAGGGTCGGGGGTTCCTCCAGTGCCAACAAGGGTGCCCCTGTTTTTCTCTGCCAGCTCCCCCTCCTTGCCCTGCCTTTCCTTAAGAGAGCACCGAGAACCCAGCCCTATAAATCCTACAAACTGTGTCACAGGATGCCAGGTGCAATTTCAGGCTGAGATAATTTAAAATGGTAAATGCTGCTCATTAGAAACCTTGAACTCTTTTTAATAGATTCAAAGCTTAAAAAGCTTAAAAATAAAGCTTAAAAATAAAGGATTTGCTGTTTTCTGCATGCAAAAGAAATTCTCCTCATTATTATATGTATATATACTTACGTGAATTTATATTTACGTTTATATTTACGTTATTTATCCATTTATATTTACGTGAATTTAGAGCTTATGGAGTATGAGGCCTGGCTGAGGTCTTGAGTCGCTTCAGGAAAGGTGAAGAGCCACAGTCGCTGATGCTGCTTATCTCGTCTGTCCTAGGGTCCCTCACTCAGCACAAAGGCTGCGAGTGAGTGAGAAGTTCATTTTTAGCTCTATAATAGACTGCCACCAAGGATGTGTGTGTCCTGTAGGAGTCAGGATCACACACTTACTTATTTAGTACTCTGTATCGAAAGAAAACACCTGTAGGCGACAATGAATTCCCCATGCATTTGAGGCGATCTGTATCTGAGGTGGTGTTTGGAGGGACAAGCTCTTCTCCAAAGTCTGAAGCACAAAACTTGAACTTCTTGTCCACTTTTGTCTCTGAAGCAACTTGCCAGCTCTTCATCACCACCCTCTGTCCCACACAGGTAAAGTTGAAAGATGAAGGTTTAGTTTTAGTATGCAAAAACACGCACTTTGGGTAGGTGTGAGCTGAGAGGTTACAAGCTCAATCTAAGAAAGATGAAGAGCATGGGGCATTAGAAGTCCTCCACAGATGTAGCAAGACCACAAGATGGCCACTAACAACACAGCAGTGGCTGTTAGTGTGCAATGTAACTTAATCCATTTTCCCCTTTTCATGTTATATGAAGAGGGAGAGGAGACTGGTTTCACAGTTGTGCTCCTAGAATAACTTTAGCTGAATTATTCTGCTGTGCACTGTTAGGAAAGGCATGTCAGGCTGTGTTTTCAGTCTCTGTTCATTTCACCTACTGAAAAGGATTTTTTTCTGAATTTTATGTCTTTCTTAGTATATCTTACTGGGAGAGCTACTGGGAAAGGAGCATATGGCAGGAGTGCAACATCCTAGCTCAGCTTTTTAATTATAATTATGTGAGTTTTCCCTGAAGTCCTAATTTTTCTACCCATTAGTCTACCTGCAGACCATGTTTCATCCATTAGGAAACCTTTAGCTCTATTCTTCCATTAAACTTCAGTCATCTCAATGTGCTGATGCAAGAAAAGAGCAAGTCTTCATCAGGACCCAAGGCAGTGCTACTCATGAGTCTTTTTAAGAGTGTGGTACTCGGGAAAGAGATGGCCGTAATCAATGTCTGGCAGAGCTCACTTATACAGTATAAGAAAAGCTTCAAGCTGCTTTGAACTTGGTTTCCACATGATGAGCATAGGTTTGGTCCAACACCCATAAAAATCAATAGAAAGTTTATTTCCGATGTAATGGGAATATGATCAAATCCTAGGACAAATGCATTGGCATCATCTTCCTTTTCATTTATGAAAGATTATGTATACCTCAGTTACTAACATGATGTGCTCTCCTTTGAGGATATTCAGCTTCTTTTGGTTTATTTTTATTTCAGGTTTTCAAGACGAACGGAAAATGACAAACATTTCTGGGGAAGCTGGATGGCAGAACTCTAAATATTGCTCCTGTTAATTTTTAAATAGGTTTTTTTTTTTTTTTCACCCTGCTTGGGAAAGACTGAATTACTTCAAATTATATCTTTATAATAATAACTTCTGAACAGGACATGAGTTTATGCCTTGAGACAATAGCAAGGACTGGGTCACCTTCTCATTCCCTCTTCATTCTCTCTCAAGCAGAATTAAATATTTTATTATTATTTTTCTTCTTGATAAAATCTCTAGACTGATCACAAAATAGCTAGAGAATACTGGAGCTACATAACTGTTTTAATTTTCTGTCTCAGGATAAAGACTGAAAAGTGGCATTGAATTAATCCATTCTAGAGAACATCTTAAAATTATAACAAGGACAAAGTGGTACAAAATGTATTCATTCTCACAGCTTCTTCATGATTGTAACCAGAATAGCAAATGGCAAAATGTATTAATTCTTGTAATAAAAATGTAATGAGGACAGCGGATGGTGAGAGATGAATTAATTGTAGTGACAAACTTACAACTTTGAGGCATGGCCTTATTTGAATATCACACTGAGTTTTTGTAGAAAACAAGTATGCTTGAATAACTACTGTAGAGGTGCTAGAAAGACACCGGTGTGGTCATGTTATTGTAAATCCATAGCAGCTCTCTGGTCCTTTGAGAAACAGTGAGGAATCTGGTCCAATCTTTAGTAACCCTAATACTTTACAGTTTTACTACAGCTGAAATGGAGAAAAGTCTGTCTGAAGGGAAAAGAAAGTGCATAACACGTGCTGCTAAAGAAAGCACAGAATTTGGGGAAGAGGTAATGGGATAAAAATGAGGGCTAGACTGACCTTGTGCTTCTCTTGGCACTAAGAGTTGTTCCAGCTTGAGGGCAAAATTCCCTGTGGCTTGTAGTTGATTGGAGTACAATTTTCATAACTACCTTCTACTTGGGGCAATGTACCAGGTGATTTGTCACCCTCATAAAAGTTAGGGTTGGCCCAGGGGGAGATTTGTCCATGAATTCAGTAGCTATTTCTTAAATCATTGGTCATATTTGGAAGAATTCAATGGGAAAAAAAAAAAAAGTACGTACCAACTCACACTGCATCCCCTCTCAGTGTAGCTCTAGCAAGCAGTTTTCTAGGTACATCATAGCAAGCACCTGATGCGTTTTGCCTCATCATGGTGCAAGGCGCAGCAGTATCATGCAGTCCAGCACCATGTCAGATACAGATTCGTCCTGCACATACTGGTATGCTTATACAATAAGTGCAGTGCCATGCAGTGCTACTGTGACCCTGAAAGGTGCCTGGCTCACTAATGAAACCTCTTCTCAGCAGGGTTGCTTAGTCCATGATCAGTGCTACCATGATGCACACAGGTACAAGTGCATGAGTGTGTGCACAGGCACACACACACTGCTTCCAGTCCCAGAGCTAGCTTGCAATGGAAAACAGGAACCTGTTGTAAATGGAGAGGAATTCCTGCACCTCAAAGTGTGCATGTACTCCCAGCCACAAGACATGCGAACAGCCATGCCTGGGTCAATTCTTCCCCAGCTGTGCAGCAGCAGCTCCCAGCCAAGCAAGTAATGCCGTAACCACAGCTACATGGCTCTTCATTTCTGTTGTCACTTGTATTTTACTGTGGGAGTAAGGGAAACACCACATTAGTGAGAAAAGTGGGCAATGTGGAGAATAAAGTGAGGGACATTTCAGCAATTTGCCCGGTGGGATTGGAAGGGAGCTACTAGAATGAATTCAGGGATGAATCTCAACAGGACTTATTTCCCTGACAATTTAATGGTCCAGCGCTGTCTAAAATTCCCCACCGAGTGTGATGAGATATTATTTCATAAAAGGAAAGGAGCTACAGTCTTTGTCAGTGTCTAAATCTAAGGGTTTTGAAGATCAGAAACACTTCTCATCATGAATAAATTGTACAGCGTTTCTACATATGTGCGTATATGTGCATGTATGCAGTTCATAATTCCAAGTTGACAGAAAAACCATCTTCCAGCAAAGGTAATGATATTCCTATCACTAAATGGAAGACTAACAAGATTGACTGTAAAACCAAGTCATCCCTGCTTTTAGTATTGTTTTGAAGAAAATTCTTAATGCTCAACCACTTAAAATGAAGCAGATAGCTTAGCTTTTAAAGATTATTTAATGATAAAAGAGAGCTGGAAACTGGCTTACAGTTTCCCCTGCAGGGCTCGCACGTTGCTAGTGTTATAATGATCACGTTTCAGAGAGCTGGCCACCTCTAGCATTAGAAAAAAAGGAATGCCAATTGTAATTAAACATGTTAAAAATACATTTCACAGCTTATGCGGGGTGACAAACACTTCCTGTTCTGTGAACCTGTGAAAATCAAGGCAGATCTCCTCCCAGATGTTTTTTTTTTCCAAAGTACTTGCTTCACTTTAACGGGTTAGAGAAATACTAGATTTTCATAGAATTTTCCTCAAATGTTTTTGATACATTTCCCCCAGAAGCGGAACTTTATTGTCCTTGTTTTATAGCTGGGGATACTGAGCCACTTTGCAGCTTAAGCAGAAAAACTTATTTTATGCACAAATACTAGGGCATGGTGCCTGTAGGGATATGTTGGTTGAGGGAAACCTGCTTCGCAGAGGGTTTCACATTTGTAATGAGGATGTTAAGACAGTGTGCTTGCTCCAATACCATTTGGGGAGGACAGAGAGGACGAAATAACTTAGTGCAGCAAGGTTAGGCCTGACAGGCCCAGCCAAAAGGTTGGCTGCCTCGTTGTTTTCGATCCCATAGGATAGAGTTCAGTGCTGGAGCACCTGTCTCCTCTTCTGCCACATCACTGAGCTGGAGGTCTGGGAAAAAAACACACAAACAAACAAACAAACAAAACCAGTCTTTTCATCTCCTACCATCTTTGTCTCCCCAAGCCTGAGGCGAGGCACTAAGAGGAGTATGTCCTGTTCATGGTGCTGGGTAGCAGAGAGCAGAGCCTGTCACTTGCCTCTGTAGATCCCCTTGCAGTGGCAGGGAACAGAAGACTCCTTGTCTCACATGCCACACACTCCTGTGCCACGGGATGTAGTAAATATACACAGAATAACTCTGCTGTGGTGCTGGATGCTGTTGCACTCTGACAGATGAGGCAAGCAGAGTTTGGGTGAGGAAAAGGAATCAGAGACAATGGATCCAGTGCCTAACTCGAGTAAGATTAAATGATGTTTCTAATAGGCTGTAGTGCAGTGATAGAGAGTGATTATTTGTAGGTCAGGACCACATGTTAACCAAAAGCTGTGAGGGTTCCAGCTGTGGAAATCTCTGACTGTCTGCTTGCCATGAGTGCTCTGAGAGCTTTTCAGAGGCCTCGGATGTTCCAGTTCTACTCTGCCTTGGTTTAGAGAGAAACGTGTGCTACAGGATGCTCACACCACAGTCTGAGAAACTGCTCTGAATGGAGATCGGAAGGACTAAGACACTGCAAATCCACAGAATGGCTCATCCCATCCAAGAGCATCTGATTGGTCATCTTCGGATTGGATTAATCTCGCCAAAGCAAATTATCCAGATATCTTTTCAGAAGGATTGATGGAAAGCTCTCCTATGACAAGAACCATATGACTTATTTTGTTTATCTTTTGCTAGTTACCTTTTCTAATGTCCCTTCAGTGCCACCTGATTAGGACATCATATCATCTGAAGCGAAAGTGGATATGCTATGTGGTTAGCATATGTTTAGTATCAGGTTGGCAAACATGCACTGAAGAACACCTTACATGTTCAGCCACTAATGGAAAGCAAGTGAGAAGATGTGTGTTGGACCACAAGATAGTCCCAGAGGCTTAATCTGCCAGAATGGCCAGGCAACATGGACTGACCATCTAATCAGTCCTTGGTGATTCACAGAGGCATTGATTTCACGACTCTCAAAAACGCTTTCCTAGATGAATGCTTATTGCCTACATCTGAGACACACTTTCATGGCTGTGATGAGTAAATGGGTAGGAGATCAGCATATTATCACTCTTACTAGACCTGTTGGACCTATGCATAGCATGACAAAGTCCATGGCTATAAAGGCTGCCCTGTTTCTGCTGCATTATCCCCATGGATCTTCAGCAGTCTTCCTGCTGCAGAAACATACATTTAGCTCTTCATCTGAAGAAAGAGTTTATTAAGATTAATAAGTTTATAAAGATTAATAACACAATGACATATGCTTAGTTTTCATCAGCCAAGAGGTGACCAGACCTAGACTATTTTTTAACAATGTTGGTTGTTTGTGAAGTACAATTTTGGCCTCATTATTTCTTCATTCTCCACCCCTCAGTAAATGTTGCCAGTTCTTATACTCTTTGTCCTGTGAGTTAATGAAATGAATCAGAGGATGTAGCTGTCTGTGATTTCATGGGACTGTCCATGATGTACAGTGTTCTGAGGTTAAGTAAAAAATTCAGCATGCTCTATTATAGTCCATTAAGAAATTTAATTCTGGCATCATTCAGGGCAACATCTTTAATTTGTTTTTCAGCCTTTCATCAGAGAATGTCAGAACTGACATAAAGGCTGTCAGGTGTGAACATGGGTCAAAATTTCAGAAATGAGGTCTCAGATCCATGAACTAGAGAGGATTCTTCCTCTCACCATTGCCCTCAGAAGCAATAGGGAATATTAACTGGTCCCAAAAAGCAACAAATTTTAAAGGGCTTTTAAAAACTAATATAAAGTCATGATTAATTTATATAGATGGTACTCATGCAATCTAATGATCTGTTCTAGGATCTTCTGATAATAAGACTCTCTGGTTTTCAGAGAATCAGGCCCTGAAGACCTTTGGTACAGATCTGCAATTGCACACGTGTTCAGGAAGTTCTCACATTTTTATGGGATGATTTGACTCATAAATTGGTTTATAATCACCTATGATATTTTATTTACAGTACTAGCATAGCTATGAGAGAATTAATTTTCTCTTCATGATAGTTTAGTGTAATTCATGCCTTGCTTTTAATTGATGGATCAAATTACTTAGCATAATATTTCATGGCTTCTCCCAAGACAGAGAAGTCCAGAAAGGTAGCTGTTTGCCTGGCCTTTCCAAACAGAAAGGGTGACTCAGAGATAATCTGCTAAACAAAACACTCTTCTGTCCTCAGAGCATAATTTTAAGAGGCAGAGGGCCAAATAAATACAGTGTGTAACTGCAAATGCAGTAAAATGAAAATGATTGCACCTATTCACCTCCAGAATGCCTGGCCATCTTGGCCCAGATAAATTGAGTGGCACTAGCTTTCTTTAATTAGCACTGATGCTAACATTAAAAAGGAAAATGCTGAAAGAGCAATTAAGAGTTGGCATTTAGCGATCTTGAAAAAAAAGGACAGGATTTGCTGTCTGCTGTCCCCAGCCTCCCTCCTCGACCAGGTCCTCCCCACGGCCAACAGGACCAGGCAAGCACCAAGGTGAGCTTCAAGCAAAGCAAAGTTGCTTGCTAACACACGTCCTTGCCGCTGCTGCCACCTTCCATCCACGCTGTGCTGCCATTTAACCCTGACTGTGCCCTGGACTGTTGCTCGGCGGGGCAGCGGATGCAGGGAGACTCTGCGAGTGCTGAGGCTCCCATCCCAATCCCGCAGCGAGGTGCCGGGACGTGCCAGCCTCGGCCACCGTGGGAAGAGGCCAGCCAGCCACACGGACTTGCGTCCTGACACTGCCCATGTGTTCTTAGGATTATGCAGACGTGCTGCCCTAGAGAACCTGATCCTTCCTGACCTCTCCTTAAATAGCTGCCTTACACCTAAGGAGCTAATTAGTTTTACAATGACCTATTAAAGACTATAGAATGTATTCTCCTCACAGCTAAATGTCATCTCCTGTAAAAACAAAAGTAATTCTGCAAATAAAAAAAAAATGTAAAAATAGCACTTGGCAAAGTATATTTTTAAACTTCCACTGATGTTTATTTTTGAAGCCCTGAAATTTAATTCATGTGTTGAATAAATACCCTTCAGATATTCTATCTAGTTATTATTCACATCACGAAGGGTAATATGTTCTCTTTTGTTCGTTTTGCAACAACAAAAATAAGTATGGCCATTCCTTCAGATGCTGATAGCTTAGCATTTCCCTGTAGGACAACAGGAGGGTGAAAACAGAAGAGGGGAAATTCACCTCACTTCATTGCTACCAAGAAGCATGCACTGTGCTGGCTGTTTCAGCACTGTGATGTACCAAATTCAAAGCAAAATGGATTCATAACAAAGGGACATTTGTGATGAATTGTTGCCATAATATGATACCATATGGGGTGCCAGGATGGGCGTCCTGTCAGAAATAGTCATCTTATAAAATATATCCCTATTGTAACAAGCATAGGAATTCCATATCTGTGAGCTGTTAAATGGTAGTTGTGTGAAAACACAAAGATGCTGACACTGATGTAGAGCTTTTGTGTAACGGTAAATAAAGCAATCCCTTTAATCCTTCTGCTTGCTAGGTAAATAATATGAAAAAGCAGTACCCATAAGCAATGTTAAAATGTATGTGACATCAGGAAGAAATGTAGCTTAATAGCAATGACATTTGCAAGAAGATGAAAGGATACATGAAAAGGAGGGAGCAGGGCAGAATTTCCTCAGAAGGAGCTGCACAGTCTGACCAGCCACCAGTTTGATGGTCCATGCAGGGGCCCTGCTGAGGCCAACAGTGATGGCTGTTCAAACTACCTGCAGCCCAAATTCCCACTCCATGGCCATGTCTGCAGAGCACTCTTGCAGAAAAAAAGTAAAGCTAAATGTTAGAACTGTACTGACTGTATCCCTCCTCTTCAGAAGCAGGAGGCACATCTATACGGTGCAGCCAGGAACCAAGCAGCCAACCTTGATTAAGGCACTACTGGTAGTTTAGCTGTGGTAGCAGAAGATCCAGCAGCAGAAGACCCTGCATAGGTTGCAAGACCATGTGGGAGATGAGGGAACACCTATGCAGCTAGTCTTAGTTAAACTGCGTATTCCCATAATACAGCACTCACAATAGCCAACATGACTATTCTGAAGCTAGCTCAGGCCTGCCTGTACAAACTGCAGAATGGAAATAGCCTGTAGGCAGCTCAGCTTTAACTTAAGTGTTTGTCAGTGTTCGCTAGCTCATAATCATATTGTAGAGTGAATAGGAGACCTAGCTGAGTTGGCTAAATGGCCACCTACCTCACTGCCTGCCGTTTCAATGTATTTTGCCCCTTGGCATTTCTTGATGTGAAAGGCTGATGAGACCAACCTTGATGTGAAGACAAACAGATGTAGAAGTCACTAACAGGTTATTTAAGAGAAAGGTAATTTCTATCTTTTGATTGCACAGGCAAAGCTACTCAGTGACCCTTGCCATTTAGAGGCAAATAGCATCAGTCTTTCCTCAGAGGATACAGAAGTCCCTTTCACAGACAAACGTGAACGTCATGTCAGGTCTCGTGGCAGTCTCAACAGAAAACTCAGCAAGGCTGGATGCAAAATCTATTCTTTATTCACAACAACAAAGACTGTGCAGGAGGTGAGAGCTGCGTAGGAGAAGGAAGGAAGCAGAGAGATAGCTGTTTGTGCTTAGCAAAATAGGGCACTTCCCTGACGGAAATGGTGAGGTTTAGACTACTATTCTGTGCCCTCCTGCATGGGTAAGAGGTGAAATGTATCTCTCGAAGCGTAGACATTAAAAAGCTCTAGTTTCTGTGATACTAGCTTGAAGCTGTTCAATATATTCATCAATTATATGGATGATGACACAGAAATGCTGTCCAGCAAATCTGCATATCACACTTAATGAGGGAGAATGTCCTACGTAGTGAATGGCAGAGCTTCAGTCCAGAAGGGCCTTGAGACATCTGAAGTTCAAGTTAACAGCTGCTCAGTGAGGCTCAGCCAGAAGCGCAGCAGCTGAGGTAACCCAAAGCACCTGCACAGGTCTAGGAAAGACCAGCTGGGTTGCAACTCTGCTGTAAAGGACTGGGGAGGTTGCAGTGGGTGGCAGGCTGAACAAACAGGGTGCTCCCCTTGTGAACAAGGCAGCCTGCTTGCTGAACTGCACTAGGAGCTGCAGCTACCCGAAGAGGACTTACAGAGCCAAAGCAGAGCCAAACTCTTCTTGGTAATGACAGAGGATGTAGAAAGCAGCTACAAACTTTGCTTTTGACAGGTTCAGACTGGACATTAAGAAAATTTATTTGCTAGCTGAGTAGTGCAGCACTGGAGCAGGTCATCTAGGGAAGCTGGGGAATCTCACCCTTGGGGGTTTCCAATACCCAGCACAGCTGACCTGATCTAGTCTCCGTGAGAGTCAGGCAGCATTTCTGTAATCCCAGGGTTACGTGATTCTACACACAGGGAGCATGAGTGATGTCCCAGCAACATCAGGGCGAAGGGATCAGAGATAATGACTGCATAATATCCTTGTAAACAACAGATCTACAGAAGAAAAGTATTAGCATTGCTTATTGTTTTTCAGCTACAGAAAGCAACAGCTGTACTTAAAATGACTTTACATGACCATACAGCCCTAAATCCTGCAAGCATGTAGCAGAGTTACTGTACAGAAAATGTGTGTGCAGAGCAAAGAGGAGGCCAGTGAGTAAGGTGAGGCACTCTGCCACACACCTTGAGCAGAAGGGAACCACGAGCTCTTTGCAGGTCTGTTCACCAGGGAGGGTAAAAAGGGGCCTGAGGCAAGGAGAAGAGGGCATCATTAGCTAGACTTGGGCTTGACTGGAACTGGAATCCTTTTAATGAGGCGCTAAGTGTATGTCCCCTCCCTTCTGCAGAGAAACAAGAAAGACCTGTCTGTGGTGGAACAGTGTGGCTGCCTCACTACAGTGCCTACCTGTGTCGTGCTGCTCGGCCAGGCTGCTCCTCCTGGCCTCTGGACACTGCCCAAGACTCTGCCCCAGCCGGAGCCCTGGGCTTCAGCGAGGCAGTGGGAGCAGAAGGTCTGCAAAAGGCCCGCAGGGCAGTGGAGCCTGTGCTGGGCAGGACTGAGCTCCTGGGGGCTCCTCACTGGACAAGGAGCATCTCTGAAAGAGGGCTAAGTGATTCAGAGGCAGGATCTCCTGCTTTTCATTTCATGAATCACTCTTTGAAGCCTGCAGTGCAAATTAAGACGTAAAGGGTAAGCTCTGTCTGTTTCCGACTCTACCTTTTTGGGGTTTGGTTATCCCTCACATGACTGTAGTTTGTGATGAGGAGCTGTTCCCTCCAGGTCATTCCTGATGTAACAAGATGAAGCAAGCAGTGTGTTGTACCTGGGCTGTGTGCAAGCAGTGCGTTGTACCTGGTCTGTGCACAAGCAGGGCGTCTCAGTCTCCAGTTAACAAATACATCCGTTCAGTTTTATTTTTTTTTTCCTAATCTGTGGAGCAAATCACCCATTACAGCGTATTCTCCATGTCCCCAGGCCCACATATGTTTTCCAGCAGCTTTCCTCAGCATTCCACATTATAAAATCAATCTCTATTTAAGTAAGAGGAGGATATTTATTTCTTAATTTTTTAATAATGTATTTTTTGATTTGTTACAGCTCTCAGTGTTGTATTATTTATTTATTGTGCCTATAGGGTTTCCTGCCACATGGTAATAGAGGAGTTACAGGAATTAGAAACCTAGGCAAAATCAAGTTCAATAATTTTGCTGTACTGTAGGACTTGGGCCAAAATTAACAAAAGAGTAAATGTGATGACAATACCACTGAATTTTTGCTCCAGATTTTTTACTAAACCAATGGAAATAAGCAAAGAACAGAGAAAGATCAATCGCCACTGAAAAAAAAATTAGAACTGGATCTTAATATAGCTCCCATGGTACTTCAGAACCCTATAAAGTTTTTTTTTATTCTGGAGTTCTTATAAGTTAATTATAAATTTACATAGATATCTGAATGAAAGAAATATCAAAGTTTCTTTTTCCTTTCTTGTCTTCTTTCTGCAAAGATGATTTCCTTTCAAAATATATGCAGAAATTTCTCCAGCTCAGAAGAAGGAGGCTTGTTTTAGCTTGCAAAACATAAGCATTCATTAGGTGGTGTCTCAGCCTGGTTCCTGCAGTGGCAGAGCTTTCATCACCTTCAGCAGGGGTAGCGTTTATTCAAGTTAATTTATCACTGAAATATGAAAACACGAAAAGAAAGAGTCTAAGGCTTTTCCTGCACTATATGCTAACCCTCAGGAAAGTCGTGGCTGTGTGTGATGAAGCATGGTAGCTCCTGTGTGCTTGCCTGGTCCATGGTCACACACTGCCTTTGAGCATCCCTCTGGATGAGGGTTGTGGATGGTGCAATAAGCACAGCTGCTACCCAGGTTCACAGCCCAACTTCACAGCCTTGCTGTCCCACAGGGCACGCTCCTTCTCCGCATGCCAGCCAATGAGTGCTCCTCCTGGGGCTTAAGGCTGGGCAGGCTGTTGCCCAGGAGGCTACGCTGATCATGAGGTAGCATGTGCTGTTAGATGCTATTAGTATTTATCCTTGGCCAAAGTTCCTGCTTTTTATGGGGACAGCCTTGGCCATCAACACCCCTTCACCAACAAGTGCCAGAGGGCATTAGCATAGGTGTGTACCAGAGGTAGCTTTAGAGACAATGCAGCAAGAAGCAACAGTTGACATTAAGTGATGACCACAGCAACAGCTGATAGGTCCATGTGGGAATGGAAGCCCAAACCAAGAAAAGGTTTATTAGCAGGCTGAAACCAGGGCTATGCATGAGACCCCATTGAACTGAAAGTATGTGTGACCAGCAGTGACAGAGAATTGCTGTGTGAAGGCACAGCATTGCATTGGGACAGCCCTTCAGCACTCACTGCGGCAAGCTCAATGAGCAAGTCAATAGCAATCCTATAATATATTGCTATTGTGTTGTGGGCACTGGTGACCTAACACACAAATCTAATTAGCTCATGCAAAGCAATCTGCTGACAGGGCTGGATTCCTTCCGTTGCTTCAAATGACAGAGCAATCATTACTGGGCTATCCAGATCAGCTCAGATTAGGGATGACCCAACACACACTCTACTGCCCAGGCTGATGAGATATTAACCTTATGTGCCTCGGAGAAGAGAAGTTTGACTGCCACACTTAGGAAGTGCAGAGCGTCTGTGATATGCTGTTGGCAATACCTACATGGTGGTGTTGACAACTTAACTTGCTTGACTGCTGTATTCTTTAAACTTTACACGTGGCTGGGTAACGCTTGGTACTCACTCTGATCAGGGAAATAAGGTGTCTGAGACAGATCTTACTGCTAGCAATTATTAACTGGGGCTTAGTTATGGACAGCCAACAAATGAGTCTGATGATACAGGACCTGCTACAGCAATGTAAATAAAAGAGGCCATTTCCACTTGTATATTTGAGGTGCAGAGTGAGTCCGGGGTGGTCAACTAATAGGGCTCTCTGGCAGGGGCTGTTGAGTGGAAGGGAACAGAATAAAACTGATGTCTAAACTTTAGATGTAATGTTTATGTTTGTCTGAAGAAATCAAAATATTTTCTCTTCCAATTTATACATATGTATATAAAAGTTGTACTGAAAAGCAAGTCGACAAAGCCATACTTCTGCTGTCAATTTTACTCATTATGTCATAAAATTCATCATCTGACATCCTTCTTGGTGCACTAGATCTGGTCTAGATTGGACCTGGAGCTGCTCGGAATTGGTAGCTTTTTGATTGTTTCCCCTAGGAACTATTTTACAAAACTCAGCAAAGCTTATTAAGGTGGAGGTGATTCTAGTTTCTCAAGGTTTGATCGCCTGACTCACAAACTTATATTCTTCTGACATATTTTCGTGAAACTCCATGCCTCATTTCCTCCTCTCAAGGTCCTGTTAGGCATATTTTTGGATGATGTGCCTTCTCTTTTGTTTCTCCAGCTCCATAAGCACTCTTGGCCTCCAGAGGTATATCATATAATTTCAGCATTCCTTCTCTGTTGCTCTGAATTCTGTCACTGACTCTGAGTGGCCTCAGCTGCCAGGCCTGAGTCTGCCTGACAGCAGGTCTCACCCAGCAATGTCTGCCTGTTGAACTTTTATGAAGGACTCATCCCAGCAGATAATTAGCTGAAGATTTGGGATAGTGGTGAGAAAGTGGGTGCTTGTTGGGATGGCAACAGAAGTGATTACAACAAACCTTTCCCTGCTTCTTGTGACCTTCCAAGAGGCTGTGATGACTCAGACCTTAGAATAATAAGAAAATGTTTGCTTGTTTATTTTTCCTGCCTTCTAGAACTCATTAAATGATAAGAGACTATAAATTCCAACACTAAAAGAGTGAGAAATATCAAAGCCTACTTGAAATACTCACAAAGGAAAAAAATATTATTATGTTACAGAAATAGTTTCAGTTTGTTAGAGACATTCATACTCCAAACCCATGCTCATCCCAGCTGTGTTGATGGGTTAATAGTGAAAAGGGATTCTCCACTAACCTGTCTATTCAGAAGTCAACCCAGTTCATGGCAACATGGATTGATTGCTGGTAATCACAGCCTTCTGGGGCATCACCTTTGCTCCTTGTCTTCACTCCCTCTTCTGAGAGATTTGCATGTCCACATTCACTTTGGATTGAAGCTGCACCGTGGTCATAAGATTCTCTCACCACCATACACTAGCACAGAAATATTTTAAGGACAATTGTTCTATAACAAATACTATGGAAGGGTTAACTTGAGAAATTGCAGATTGGGAGAAACGAGGTATGTTGAGCAAAGGGATAAGAGGTCTAAGCCTCTCTAGCTTTCAGGACACAAGAAATTACTGTTACAGGGCCAGTGGTACAAAGAGTAGGTATCCACTGCATTTTTAAGAATGTATTTGAGGTGAGTGTCCATGCCTATCAATAACCTCTCTATTTTCTTAATGATAGAGGTAAACTGCCTCAGGATATGTTAGCTCAGAGTGTGATAGTTTTCTAGCTACAGGACTACACCTATCGTGAGCATGTACTGTAGAAAGCATACAGCAGAATTTGGGTGAGTGACAACTCTGTTCCTTGTGGGCTGCCCATTTTTATTGTGTTACCACAGCTGAGATGGAGGATTAAAAGGACTATGATACATGAAATTAATGAGAATGTCTATTATTTTTTCAACTTTGAAAAATTTGTGTTCTGAGCAGACAACACTGAAGGCTATTAGAATTAAAAATCGAAGTCAGCTCTGAAATAGTCCCAAAGATTTTTCAGCCTAATTTTTGTTTGTTTGTTTGTTTGTTTTCCTCTATAACCTGAATCATACCTAGAAGGAGTGTCTAAGAAACTATCTGCAGATTATGTGTTCCTTTGGATGGGCCAGTCCCTTGACATCCTGCGTAGTTGTCACTGATCCTTAGAATTAGGGGCTTGATTTTCCCACATTTGCCACAAAAACTCATGTATTACATGTATATTTTTGCAAAGCAATCTGAGGAATGATGTTATTTTGGTCACTTACTGGTTGACTTGAGGCATCCAAAGCTAGTTTGAGCCAACTTTGTCTGGTACAGCTTCAACCAACCAAAAAGCAAGAAAGTCAGTTAAGTGTTTAGTATGAACAGTTTGAGGCCTAACTCACTTCAGAGGGAATTCTCACTAGTTAAATTCCTTGCAAGGTGGAACGTATTCTTTTCTGGGACAAAACAATATTGTCCTTTCTGCCCAGCCTCAGGTGTTTGTGCTGGGAACAGAAAATGTGCTTGGAGGTCAGTGTTTCCCAGCAGCTTTGCTGACTAGCTGAGTTGCATGGGCAGCCTCCAGCAGCGCAAGTGCTCTGCCCCATCCCTGGCAGATGTCGTGCTCCCTTCCAAATCAGTAAGATTTGCTTTCTGATTCTGCAGGCATTTCCCAATACTGTTACATTCCTAATCTGATTTTTGACATCAAATGCTGTCTGACTGAATGAAAGGATGAAAGACTGTGTCTTATACATTCAGCAATGTCTTGCAAGCGGATAGTCTAGTGCTTTGCTGTCTTACCTCTCTTGCACCATGACAAAAGAAGATAAGGAATATCCTGCTGAGCCTGAAAGACAATTCACCATTGTGTCTTTTGCCTTTTGCAGTACCAATAGTAGATGTTGTTTTGGGAGAGCCTGTGATCCTAAGCAGTATATGTAATGTGTGTACATTTCAACATATTCCCCTAGCATCCACAGTTGCTGGATTAAGGGATGCTAAAGGACATCCCCCTGCATAGGTCTTTTAGCATCTGTTTAGGGATCTGGTGCCCACCAATTTGTCTAATCCCATGTGGAAACTGCTGATATCACCCACCGCCACTACTTCTTGCAGTAACAAACCCCAGGTGTCCACTGCTAACGGTGTAAAAAAGGATTTTGCTTGAATGACTTTAATCTCATCTCCTACTAAGTATAGTGAGTGCCTCCTATTTCTAGTATTATAAAATTTAGTGAATAACTGTTCTGAAGTCATCTTAATATTGCTTCATGAGTTTGCAAATGAAATATTTTTTTCCGTTGCTAGAAAGTGAACATCCCTCAGGAATTTTTGCAATCTCCATTCCGTGTGTTGCTTAGAATCATAGAATCATGGAATCACAGAATGCTCAAGGTTGGAAGGGACCCCCAGAGGTCATCTAGTCCAATCCCCCTGCACATGCAGGGTCACCTAGAGCACGTGGCACAGGACTGCATCCAAGCGGGTTTGGAAGATCTCCAGAGAAGGAGACTCCACAACCTCTCTGGGCAGCCTGTTCCAGTGCTCTGTCACACTCACTGTTAAGAAATTTTTCCTTAAGTTCATGTGGAACTTTTGGTGCTTCAGTTTGTGGCCATTACCTCTAGTTCTGTCGGTGGCCACCAGTGAAAAGAGGCCAGCACCATCCTCCTCACTGCCTCCCTTGAGGTACTT
>NW_010582309.1:74683-89376 GCF_000705375.1 Tinamus guttatus
TACTCCAGATGCGGCCTCACCAGGGCTGAGTAGAGGGGCAGGATCACCTCCCTCGACCTGCTGGAGATGCTCTTCTTAATGCAGCCCAGGATCCCATTGGCCTTCTTGGCCACGAGGGCAAACAGCTGCCTCATGGTCAACTTGCCATCCACCATGACACCCAGGTCCCTCTCTGCAGAGCTGCTCTCCAGAAGGTCAGTCCCCAGCCTGTACTGGTGTCTGGGGTTATTCCTCCCCAGGTGCAGGACTTTGCACTTGGGCTTGTCGAATCGCATGAGGTTTTTCATGCCCAGTTGTTCAGTCTGTCCCTCTGGATGGCAGCACAGCCCTCTGCGGTAGCAGCTACTCCTCCCAGTTTCATATCATCAGCAAACTTGCTGAGGGAGCACTCTGTGCCTTCTTCCAGGTCATGGATGAATAAACTGAACAGGACAGGACCAAGGACTGACCCCTGGGGAACACCACTAGCTACAGACCTCCAACTAGACTCGGCACCGCTGATCACCACCCTCTGAGCTCTGCCATCCAGCCAGTTCCTAATTCACCTCACTGTGCCCTCATCTATCCCACACTGTCCACTCACCTATCCCACACTGCTGGAGCTTGCCCAGGAGGATGTCGTGAGGGACGGTGTCAAAAGCCTTGGTAAAGTGGAGATAGACGACTTCCACCGCAAAGGAGGGGAAGTCACAGGGGCGCTGTGAAGGGGAGCTGGAAATCACAGAATCCAGTGCACTTTTAAGAAAGTAGCACATGTTTTAGACCAGCCTTTTGAAAATGAGTGATATTTTCAGGTTAGTTGCTCAGCTTCTCAAAGTTACTTGCCACGATTAACATCCGTGTCCAAAGGATAGAGCTTAGCTGCTTTCCTAGCTCGAATGCTTGTGAAAACACTGCCAGGTACACACCAGCAATTTTATGTGCCCAAATGCTTTTAAAAACTCATAAGTCCATTTTGAAGACCCATGGTTGGGTAAATTTGCATAGATACTTTTCTTACAGGAACAAAATGTCTTGTTGTGTTTTTGAACAAATCATAACAGAGATTGATTTTCATTTGAGCTTCTTGCACTGAAATATGTGACACAACTTTCAGAAAAGTCAAACATTTTGATGGTGATCTTCAGGAAGTTTGGCTATGTATGATGACATTGCAAACTAGTCTAAATGGGAGCGAGAATCTTTAAGAATCTGCCCCTAAAGAGCTGATTATCATTTTCTCCCTGTGAAAATCAGAGAGAACACAGGCTAACCCCAAAGGGAACGCATGCATATTAATTAACCCAAGTGTGCAAGGTGTTTGGAGATGAAATGTGTTAGGGGACTCTGGGAACAGAGCCAAAGCATGACTCCCTGCTGGACTCCAGAGTATCTCTGTGTTGCTCTACCACAGGAATGGTCTTTGTTTTCTCTTAAATCTGTTGGCTGCCTGTGTTGCCTTATTTCATCTTAGTTGTTGGAAAACAACTTGCTCAAGGTCTCGAGCCAGCAATAAATAACTTTTTAAACAAAAAAAACATGGCACACCCAATAGATCAACTGATCTTTAGCACTGATCATAAAACTGAGATGTGCACTGCTATTTACTTGGTGAGGCAACAGGCAACTCTCTGCTCCTTTGCATCCTCATGTGGTGCTGCTAGTGTTACTCTCAGCTAAGCTAGCTACAGTGATTTGGACTCTAAGTAAGTAAGTGACTTGTAGGCTTCATCTTCTGAAGCATGTTAATAGGCTAAGTTCACTTCACAATTGTTAATTTTGTATTATTTCAAAGGATAATAACATATTTATTTATTATTTATTGTACAAAACTAGTATAATACATTATTTACAGCACTATTAACAGTATTTATTATTTATTAGGCTACTGTATTAATATATATTATTTCAAACTAGACTTTTCCACTGTTGTTTGTTGATTCTAGTTATTGGAGTTATTCTGCAGAGCAGACAGTACAGGACTGTGGGTTTGGGCTGCTAAAATCTAATTACATTGGTCAAGAAATGCCATTCACTTTTGCATCAGTAATGTTTTATAACATGAGGACAAATTATGGCTAGCTCTATTTGTGTATAAAAGAACAGAAAAAGGGATGGGAGATATCTGCCTTGCCCATATATATGGAGAACTCTTTCAAAGGTCAGTTCCATAATCATAACTTTCTGCATGCAAGTCTCGACAAAGGCTTAGATTGCTTTAGCTACAACTGATATTCGAAGAGACATGCCCATTCCCTTTCTTTTACTCCCTCAGAGCACAGAATCATGATAAACGTATTGTACAACCCCTCGACAACAGTCGCCACTGGCTGATACCATAGTGTGGGTTAGCAAAGTGATTTTTTGGTGAAACATTTCTGTGACAGTAAAAACTATACCTTAGATGTTGTTAGATCTTCACAAAAAATGTCTTTGCTGGAGTAAATTATTTTGCTGAGGAAATGAGCTACACCAAAAAGCGACTTCCAGCCATGTGTGGCTTAGGCACATCAGCGGACCTCAGCTCTTCTTTTGAAGGAATAGAGTTTGGTACTGTCTTTGAGAAGATCTTCTCACATATAAATCAGAAATACACCCTGAGTGATTGTGAAAAGCTGGAAGACACTCTTGAAGCAGAAATAGGAACTGAGGCTGAGCAGAAACTTCAAACCAGTGGTGGCTTTAAGCGCAGTCCTCTTCCTTCTTAGAAGCACTGGCAAACTGCTCCCTTAAAGCATTGGGTGGAGACTACTTCTAAATTTTGCATCTTTAAGTTATCTTCAATGTTCATTTGCTGTTCCCATATAGGTAAGTGTACTTCCAGCCTTCCTCTTCACATGAAAGGCAATTTATAGCTGAAATCCAGAGGTTTGGTTTGCATAAACATAGGCAGGCTTGTTCAATGATTATTTCACCTGTTGCATGTCTCACTCCTTCCATCTTCACCACATTGCTCTAGAAGGCACTGATGGCCCGACTCCCACGGGATAGATTGCTGACTCACAAGTTCTCCTTTGACCTCTCATTGTGCCTCTGGAGGGGACTCTAAAGGAGTATTCTCTTAGTGCTCCCTACTAACTATGCACTTCTTGCTCTTGGTAAGTGTTGAGGCCATGTAAATTTGAAAGAAAGTAGTTAAGAACACCTAATGCTAACTAATCTTTAATGAAAGTATTGTTCCAGGTGAGTTTCAGATAACAGTCTGAGGCTCTGATATCCCTTAGCGACTTCATTGACTTTGCTCATCTCTATTTTCAACCTTATTAACCTGCCTGGGAATCTCTATGCCAATGGAGTGTATGATTTTTGTAATGTGCTCTTTAGCTTCTCTGCCTTTGGTCTTCAGTCCCCTATATCCTATGTAACTGATTCTCTCTACCAGTTGTCTTTACTATGTCAGTCTGCTTCTCCTCCTCTAATCTTTTTAGCCTGCTTGATTATGCAGCCTCTTCTGGCTTTGCTATCTGCGCCTAGTACACTAATATTGTCTTATTCTTCCCATGTCAGAAAAGCAATTGTGTATCTTGGTTGATCTTCATACTTTTCCTGACTCATTCCTAGTAACTGTGATGGAAAACCAGCTGTTTATCTCAATTAAGTTTTGATTGCTAATTAGCATCTAGCTGTCACTATTATTCAGTTTCCTCCAACGTCCCCTTCAGCTATTTTCTATGCTATTTTTTTCACCTGGTTTCCATGAGAACCATCTCACTATATCTCTACCCAGTCAGCCCTACTTGGTTGCTGTAAGGAAACAGTAATCAGAGAACCATTTGCTTTCAGGCAATGCTTGAATCTGGGGCTTGTAATGTTCCAGCAGTGCTCAGAACATGCAGCAGGAGCCACATCTTCCAAATGTACTTAGGACCTCCACATGTGCATATCCTTCCCTGAGACAAGACTGAAGAGGAGAGGTTGTTTCTTACAACAGGGTACCTAGTTCTCTGGAAAAAAGCACCAATGGGCCAGATTCCTAGAAGGTCTAGGCTGAGGAAATAGGGTGTCTGGCAGCCCTTTAGGAACAAGAGCAGGTGAGTTATTACTCAGAATTTTTTTTGAGTGCAGTAGAATAAAGCACAGTGCAACTGCAAGGAAGGGAAAACAAATTAAAGACAACCTGCTGGGGAGACTAGAGACACATCTGATACTGGTATTTCTGTCGCCAGTAATTTGTGTGAAAGACACAGTGCAAAATAATGGTGTGTTCTGTGCAGCCTATCACTGTTCATGATTGCTAAACACTGTATATTGCTTGTTTGGCTCAGGTGAAGGAATGGTATGCCCAAAACATAGCCAGTCTAAGAAAATATATCACTTTTCCCTTCAATTTTTTTTCTATCTTTAGACCAACCACAACACTGTTGTGAAATGCTTTGTCTTTTGTTTCGTATGCTATTTGCCACCTTATGCTTTCAGCGTGTTTTCAGTAGTCAGCAAATTGACTACGTCTGAATTCAGTCTGTAACCAAGGCAAGAAGACCTGTATCCCACTTGTAGCCCATGAGACTATCTATGAAGATCATAGACACAAGTATTTGATGAAATAAGCTTCTTAAACAATGTTGTGCTATGGAGCTATGGTTCATAACAAAGTGAGTGTTGTATGAAGCTTGGACAAACTTCAGGATTTCTATTTCCTGATATTACTGGATTTTCTTTAAAAGTTTTTATCTCTTCTCAGCCCAGTGACTTTCTATATTCTTTCATGTGATGAATTTATCCCAAATGTTCCTGGAGTGTGGCAAGTGCACACACAAAGACGGAGCATTTTTAAGAGGGAAGGACAAGGGCAATTAGAAAGATGCTTCCTTTGCCACCCTAGGGAGCTTGTACCTAATATTGAGCATATATTGCCAAAGGTATTCTGTTCCCAAATAAAGTTTATTGTGTTTGTAAGCCTCGTGATTCTGAAGCTAGTTTACACATACGCACTAACAGGCACCACAGGTAGCTACATTTGGTCCAGATTAGGTCCAGATTAGGTGCAAATTCTGCCCTAGAAGGATGCTGCCATCAACTTCAATGGAACTTCACCACAGATGTATGAAAACCAAAAATACATTGAAAGCCTGAGAACCTTGTTAAAAATCCTAAAATACCATTATGTTTATCAAGGTGCAGTCAACTCTGGTTAATCACGCTCTGTTTGCAAACATCCAGTTTCATCATTTAAAAAAAAAATGTCAAATCTTATTCACATAACCTATTATACTAGTTTCTCCTTTAATCTAGGGGATATTCAGACAATGCCATTAAACCAAAGATGATTTAATCAATTCTGACTATTCTGATCTGACAAGCACCTTCATTTGGATGCTGATTATTTGGCTGTCCTTAGAATATTCATGGATCCTACAAGATATTTAATTTTCTCTATCTACTTGCCAGAGATTTCCACAGATCTGATAGGACCTCTTGCCTGCTATACATGTAAGAATAGTATTAGCCTTTCTGCATGCTTTTAGGAGTAATAGAGCAAAATCAAATTATGAGCTATATTCAAACCAGCTTTTCAAAACTTGTTGTTGTTTCTCCAAGTGTGGGGGAGATTCCCTCTCCCAGAGGGAAGGCTGCTAAGGAGTCATATGTGGGACACAGTCCTAAATATTCCTCTTGTGTAGGATGCTTGCTCTATGATCAAAGACATTTGTGGTTGGCAAATTTAGATTTTGCACCTCTCTCTAATTTAAAACTGAAGAGCTATTTGAATGCCAGTACAGCCGATCAGTACTTCTCTGCTACCTCTTCTGCTTGCTCATATTTTTTACAACCTTACCTGACTTAGATTTGCTTAAGTGTGTTATTTCAATATAATCTGAATTTTCTCACTCTAAGTGACCCTGTTTGAGCAGGGGGATTGGGCTGGATGATCTCCAGATGTCCCTTCCAATCTCAACCATTCTGTGATTCCTCTGTGTAAAGAATGATAATTGTGTGGAAAAAATAGTCACTCTGGGTTATAGAAGTGCTTGCAAATGTGGGTCACCAGTTATGCCTGGATTTAGGGTCTGATCATTTCATGTTTGGCCAGTATAGCATAACTATCATCCTATTTTTATTTATTTTTTTCTGATTCTGTCTAGCCATTCAGAGTTTCACTAGCTGCTACCATGATATCTTGTGTAGCACTGAGTACTTTTAAATGCAACTGGGTCATCGTTTTTGTTGACAGGTTTTTCCCTGGGACATGAAAGTTGGTTTTCTTAATAGTCTCTTTACAACTTGCTTGTTAAAAGATTAGTTTTCTTTTTGATGAATGACCCTTTTGGAGTGTAGCAGAGAGCTTTCTTATAAAGACCAGGAAGGGCAGGGTGAGGGTAAGGGGCGAAGAAAGAAGATTGAATGCCACAGTGATGGACCTAGGGTGTCTAAATAATCCAAATAATTACTGCTAGTGCTGTTGTCATTTGCAGGTTAAGGATGGCCTTTTCCTTGTTCCAACAGGGATGCTGGGTGTCCCAAAGAAGGCACATGCATGGCTCTTCCTCATGTCTTAGCTACAGTCTACCATGTGGGGCTGTGTAAGGAGTGGGGGTGTTTTCACTCCTGGAATGAGGACATCTCAAGTAAGATCACAGGTGAGGTCTCCCTGTGGAAAGGGGACCCAGCCCTGGGGATTCATGAGTCATCTCCTGTTCAGCTGGAGGTCTTAGTTCATCTTAAAAATTACAACATTGAAAGGACAGAGAAGTTTAGGATTTGTTTTTGTTCTAGATATCTTCATCATTTTGGCTAGAAATATCACATTTCACATTTTGTTTTTTCTTTCCAAAAATAAAATGAGATTTAGCAATGATCATTCCAGGAAGTGGAGGATTTCCTAAAACCTCTGAAAGAATCTGGAGAATCCGCATGAAGTCACACAAGAGCTGGGAGCAGTAGAAAGGCACCGTTTCAGCTTCTAGACATGCCCCTCTTCTCATGCCCCTGCTCACGGCTCTTCCCCTCAGCATGTCCATGGAGCCAGGGATGCGTGGATGCATAGGTGGTGCTTCCACAGCTAAAAAGACCCAGGACCAGGCTGGGAAAGGAAGGGGCTCCCCAGGCCTACAGTGCCTCCTCAGCATCTGCTAGGCAGGAAGGACACATCCACAGCACATCCACATCCTGTTGAATTTCTATGGAATGTCTATGGTATGGTTCGTGTCTCTAGAAATAAGAGGAGTATAAAATTTTTGTGATGCTTGAGGCTTAGGGTTTTAGTTCGATAATTGCTAGAAAGATCAGCTGAATCAACGCCTGCTGCCTCCAACATTGTAAATATGTTCGGATTTGCACTTTTTAACCAGAAGCACTTTTGAAAAAAAAGAAATGAATCAGTAACCTAAATCCTTCTTGTTAATTTCTCAATGGAAACTTGAGTAGTTAAAGCTTTAATGTTAGCAGGTTGAGCTATTTGAGTGAAAATAATCAGAAGCACTATATAATGAATCTTTTTTTCTTCTTTTTTTGGTGAAACACACATTTTTCTAAATCATATTCCTTCAGAGTTCATGAATTCACAAACTTCATGTTTTGCCAAGAACTTTCTATTCCAACTCCCTTTTGACAAAGCCACATCATCACAAGCAGAGGGGAAAATGATCAGAAAATTATTGTCTGCTATTATGAAATACTGTTTTAAATGCAAGTAAATTTGTTACCTTACTGAAGACATGCAAGCAGACAGGCTTCTATCCCCAAACCATGTGACAGTTTTGATTTTCTCAACATTTACAGAAGTTAAAATTACTAGTTTTTGTATTTCAATGTGTTTCGCCTAATGAAGACAATGGAACAAACTCCCATTAATTTTATGGGGACATGATATGGCCTCTACTGACTTTATTTCTCTCTTCTCTCACTTCTTTCTTTTGCACAGCAGGCAACATTATAGCTTCCATACAAAGGATACAGCCTGAAAAATAGCACCTTGACTAAGGAGGGAGAATGATTTAAAAATTAATGGAGAGAACTATTACTTTTCTGTACATACTGTACTGTATACAGCTCTAAAAATTATAGTTCCCATTATTTTAACACACCAAAGCCTGTTTTTTTTAAGGTGCTACTTTCCAATTTCTGTTCTTGTTAATAATTTAGCAATTTAAGAAGAAGCTGTAAAAGTAATTTACTTCATTGTGTCTGTTTCTCCTCCAAGAAATGTTGTTTTGGGTTCATTTGTATTTTTGCTAACTTTGAAGAATGGAATAGAGAAAATATCCTTTGATTATGTAGATTTCTTGTGCAATCTCTTATGCATTTATAGTAGCAAATACTGAAATATATCACTTACAGATTACATAACAGAGGAAAAGAAAGAATCAGAGAGCATCCCCAGCAGAATATGGTCTCCAACTTTCCGTCCTATTTCAGTATGTCAACCTGGAGACACTCTAGAGACACAGCATGTTAAACTGCATCTACATTTGTGCTGAGTGGCATTTCAAATGAGGTTAGCTGACCTAAAGAGCGATCTGATGAAAAAACAGCCTTTGTGTCCATAGTATCAACATAGCTCTGGTTGATTCTGTACCCTCTCTGGGGCTGACTTTAACCATCTGGAACACTTACCAGGTCCCTGACTAGTCTCTGTGAGTTTTACATAAACCTTCTGTGCAAAATACACTTCCCAGGAAATGACATGATCTACATCACTTCCAGCCACCCCACCAAGTTTTTAACTCATCACAGTGGAATAGGGTCCTTTTTCCTGTTACTGAAACTGTCTTTTGCTGTCTCCTCTCTCCTTTCTCTCTCCTTTCTCTCTCTCAAGGCTTCACATCATCAGTGAACACACTGCCTCAGAGCTTGGCTGAGGCTGCAGGTATCACCTCTGTTGCTTTCTGTGCTGAGTCGTCACCATAATGCATAAATTAAAAATGTGAAGACACACAGGACAAAGTGCTCAACACGAGTGGTCTGATCCCATATGGAATCATAGAATCATTATGGCTGGAGAAGACCTTCAAGATCATCAAGTCCAACCACAATCCTATCACCAGCACCCCAGGAAAAGCCTCATTCTGACATAATAAATGGCTCAGACTTCTGTTGGAATCATTTTTTTTACCATTTCCTTCACTCACTTTCCTTGTATTTTTTTTTACTGTTTAATCTGAAAATACCTCTCTGGCTGTCATGATATTTCGAACTTTTATTTCCCTTGCTTCTTGACAGATGAATTGTTCCACATTGCCCACCCGCGCACTCTGTCCTGAGAGCGCATCTCCTGTGAACTGCACGCTTGGAGAAAATCTTCCTCAGCAGCAGCACAGCCCAGCAGCTCATCACCAGCTTCCTTTTGGTTTTAACTGAGTAACTCTGCAGCAATAACCTTACTGAAGGTTTGTGGTTCTGTTGTGGTTGCAGTTGTGCCTGTGATTTTAGGAAACAAATGCCTGGACAGTAGTGCTTGGTTTTGGGTCATGGGTGAGGCTTCTTCATTGGCCCCAAGGCATTTAACGTGAAACTCATGCTCTAACGATGCTGAGTCCCACCAGTGTAGCTGGCACAGCTCCTTCAGTGAGGAGAAAACCAAAAGCCAGGAGCAACTAATAAAATTGCGACTGAAAAAATTATGGCAAGAAGTGTAGGAAAGTAGGGAATACATATAGAAAGGAATGACCTGGGACGGAGACCTGCAGGCAGATGTTCACCATGGCATTCACGTAGAGCATACACTGCTGCCCACAGAAGACTCAACCCTTGACGCAGCAAAGCCAGTAATAAAACTGGGACTGGGTAATAATGTATAGGGTAATAGGGTGGTAGGAAAATGGAAGTGTATAAATAATATGACAGATTTTGGAATGCAAAATAAAACCAGTTTCTGACAACGGCCTCTTTTTTTTTTTTTTTTTAACACATTCTGGCTGGTAAAATAAAGTCTATTAAAAATTCACGGAAAGAAATGAGAACACTACTCCGAAAGTATCTCTTTCATAAAGGAAATCTGGATGAAGATTAATATCTGTTAGGTAAAAAAACATTTTTTTTGTGCCATATCAGAAAGAAAACCTTAGTTTAAAAGGTTGAATAGTCTGAATAACCTTTATCAAAGGCTGTTCGAGTATGCACCATCTTCCAGGCTTTGGTAGGAAGAATAGGACAGGATACAGTACTAAATCTTCCAAGATAAAAACGGTAAAACTTCAAAATATCTAATAAAACACAGAAAATCACTTACAAATAAATTTAACTGGTCCGTTCTCTTTTCAACTGTGAGAATTTGCATCAATAGCACTGCATGGCTGTGGTGGAGAAGATGAGTTTTTTTAATATTGTATCCTACAATAAAATGGAAGTAGAATTAATTAAACGACAGAGTCACTGGAAAACAAAATATATTTAAAGTCAGTTGGGTCAATGCCAAATTAAAGCTAATGGAAATTTTTCAGATCTACCCAAGAGCTGCCTCTTCTAAATGATTGCTGTCGTTCACATCAGAAGAGCTTGTGACTCATATGCATTTCCATTCTTAATCTCATACATATGCTTTAATTGCTGACTTCATAGTTTATAAATAGTGACTAATATGAGGCTATTTCATATAATGTTTTTAAGTATTTCAACTTTTAAAAACTTATACAAATCCCTTCACATACTGCACAGAGTAAATACAAGCTCAATAACTTTAATGCCCTAAGGAAATTTGTGACTATAAAAAGTTCTTCAAATTTATTCTTCTTGGATGAGATATTCCAAAGCAACTAAGCTGTCAGGAAACATATATTCTGTTGGCTGTATTATAAAAGTACACACTAGAAAATCCCACTTCTTGACTACAAAATATTTAAATGATGGTTTAAAAGCTATCTATATGGTCAAAGAAATTCAACTCTGAATTTTTCTTCTCTGATATCTGTAATTTAGTCATGAAATCACAGAAATTTTGTTACTGCAATAATGCATTCAGAGTAAACATAGGACATTTTTTTGCTACACAGTAACTCCAGTCAATTCAGAAATAAGTGTAAGTAACTTGGTCTACAAGAAATAAACATTCCACTTTTAAGCAAAAATTATAATTCTGATAAAATGCTGATTTCTCTCTTGTTTCTAATAATATATTTTTCCTCTCAGTTTAAAATTTGTGTTTTTTTATTTGTCCCCTGACTTGTCAGCACATATTTAGTGAAGAAACCTTTGTATGAAATCCTTCTCTCATATAGTTTATAAATATATTTTTAAAGGTTAAAAAGTTTATGTTTTTAACGCTAGAACTGATACAAAGGGCAGAAAAACAGAGTGGTGATATCTCAAGTTTGCATAAGATGTTGGTCCTAAAGGTTGGGGGAATTTGGTCTTTTGTACAATGCTGAGTGCTAGTAATCAATAGGAACTGGGAGTGGGCTCTTGCAGGAGCAGGTTCTCTGTCACTGGGCAATTACAGTCTGATAAAAACTTCAAGCTGGGATCTGAAAAGAGGAAGTATTCAGAGTCTGTTATAACAAACTACAATTAGGAAAAGTGAAATGGAAACAAAATTAGTTTGAAAGGAAGCAGCCAATGATGGATTGTACTGAAAATGAGCCACTGGTCCATATCAGTGGAACCGAAGCTCAGTGAGAGAGCCCACACTGACTGGCAGAGATGGCCCTTTCCACATGAGTTTTACTCCTGTTGTGGAAGTAGTACCAGTTCAGTTCCCTTACAAAGGACTTTCTTTTCTCAATATTGGAATATTTTCCTAGCTGTGCATCTTCTATGTGAGAAGCAGAAAGAGAAAGCGCATGTTATGGTATGGGAGCAAATGTATATCAACCCCCTGTCAGTGCTATAAAGATTACGTGGGGGAAAAAACAAAACAAACAAACAAACAAACAAAAACAGATTAATTTCCAGATTGTATCTCTTTTTTGGAGGAGTTTGTTGTTAAAATGCTTCCTCTTGGAATACATTCTCTTTGGGCAAGCACTGCTCCCAAAGCCATGAGTGCTAAGATGCTCTACTGCATAATGAGATAATTATTTAAACTTAGTGCCTTTTGTATTAGAGGAAAGAAAAAAGCCTTCAAACCATCTAACAGAAAACAAAGCACAGTGCTCCATTACCAAAATCTTTTTGTTGATTTTGGAAAATAGTCTGTTACATATAACAAGTAAATATTAGGGGTTTTTATATATATTTATTGCATGCATGCTCTAAACACAGGTGAAAAAGAAACACTGTGTCCATTGAGTGCTTCCCATGAGTTTTAAGAATTGTCTAATATGCTTACACAGTTGACTTGTGTGAATATAAAAACATGGTTCTGGCTGTGGTCTGCTGGATAAATAAACGTCACTGTTTATATGTTTTGAGAGACAAGATTTATTCTGGCCCTCTGCTAAATGTTATGATTGTCAAAAATAAAATTGCACCACAAAAAAAAAAACACCTTTTCTATCTTACAGGAAGAGCATAGATATGCTTAAAAAGAATGCCTAAAAAATTTAAGAGTAGTCTTGTAGCTTAGGGGCGTGAGCAAAATTCAGAATTAGGAAGCTCTTCAGTTTCTGCTTTTGGATGGGGTCAGGATGCTTCTGTGATCCTTGGCTTTAGTTATCCCCCAATCTTCCATCAGTTTCAACACATTGACATTAGACACCTAGCACTGCACTTGTGTAGGATTGGCCACTTTTTAACAGGACAGGACACGTAAGTAGAAACTCATATCGTTTTTTATTTTGGCAACTGGTTTTCTGTTCATTCAGCAAGCTGGTCTGACACACTCCACAACAATCTAACTGCAAAATCTGATGTAAGAGAGGCAGTGGGAATACGTGTTCCAGTGGGAGCAGGAAAGGAGAGAGGTGCTACCTCCTTTACCTACTTATATTTGCATCACAGCAGCGTTTTCAAGTTATCTCAATCAGACGTGTTGCAGTTCTGGGGGTAGAGTAGCCTTATTTAGCTAGCTGTCTAAAATTCATGCTACTTCAAATCACCTAATGTAAAATGCAAATAAAAGGTTTATTTCTAACTTGCATATTAGGCCGTATGGGTTTAGAAAAGATAATAGTGGAGAAGTAAAAGAAAACTACCCTCAGTTTACATACCCCAAGATCAAAGGTAAAAAGGAGCTCTTCCTTATTTGCCTCTAATTATTCAGGAGATAGTTTAATGCTGCTCCTGATGGCAATCCTCAGAGTGTCTCACCTCTTTGGAGATGCAAACTGGCGCTGGAGCTGATCAGGTGTCATGTCCTGTGCTTGACGGGTCCATTAACAGCTCCTTGACTCAAAGAGAGACCAATACCACCATCACTGGCAACTAACCATGCGCATTTCATTACGAAGTATCTCTGTCTACTGAACTTTTAATTCAATATCAGCTTGTGCATTAACAGCCAGACACAAACATCTAGACAGTATTTTCATTTTACTCATTACCGGCTTTTGATTGAAGCCAGTCATGATGGTGGTCAACAGTTTTGTGCAATAATAAGTTTGCAATGATTGAGATATAACAGAAGGGAAATGACAGTCCTGAGTATGAGAGAGAAACAGCCTGGAGGCAGCAGAATTGTCTGGTTAATGAAAGAATGAGTCTGCTTTAGGAACACAGATTCAGTCTTTCGAGCTCATACTGCACAGCAACTGTGGAGCACATGAGGGAGCTGGTGGTGGTGTCATGAAGAAAGCAGGCTCAGGGGCCCTGTGCTGCCTGGATGCAAGATTTAATCAGTCTGTACATCTAGATATGGGGAAATAAACTGCTGCAGCAAAAACTCTTTGTGTGAGGTCTATAAGAGCTCTTTTCCTGTGATTGCTTCCTATTGGCATGCTTCCTGAGATTAACCCTATTTCCAGGCAGTTCACCTCTCTGCAAGAATATAAGAAATGGCAATGGCAAGCAGCTGATTGGAAACCTGGGACCTCACAACTAATTCCTCAGGGCCAGGTTTGGCAGAAATCAGTAAGAACAACAAACGGTCAGCACCTCTGAAACCACTTCATCGGCCTGTGCGTGGACTTTACTGCTTAACTACGTGAAGCAAAATTAAATGACATGAAAATTGTTAGAGGATCTCAAGACCAGAAGATGGTAATCTCACCTCAGGACAATGGACCGCATTTTATCTTTCACTGACTACGGTGCAACTGCTTACCTCTATGGATAGCCAAATACCATATCTCCTTCAGCATGTTTATGTCTCTCATATATTTGGTGAAATGTGAGAGGAAAAGTCTCAGGAAAAGACTTGAATTGAGAGCCATAATTTCCAAGATTATCTCTTCCAAAGACTGTTGCTAACATTTTCACAAGACACAGCTGTCATTACTGAGACAGACTTTATGTTCTTCTATAAGAGAAGAAGACCCATGTCTCTAACATGACATGCTAGGTCAATTCAATATGACAAACTGAAATTCCTGATTACACTATCTGCAACCCTAAATCTAATCCATAAACTGAGAATACAACCAAGGTATCTTTACATCCAACATTACACATGGCTCCCACATAGCTGAATTACCTCCACAACACAGCATATGTTCTGTGGTTCTCTGGGGACTGATCTGCACGCCACATAAGTACCAAGGTGCTCCTCTGTGTGGCCTGTGCGGGGTTTCAGAAAGATCCCAGTCCAAATGGCTGTTCCGGTCAGACGGAGCAGAACTGCATGGGCCTAGGAAATTAAACTATTGCTTTTCTCCCTCAAGGAATTGTCCCTAAAGTCGGGTAAAACTAGAGCTGTTGTTGCCTCTTCTGCTCTGACTCTGTATGTAAGCTGAGGACTTTGTTCA
>NW_010582309.1:94034-109780 GCF_000705375.1 Tinamus guttatus
TAATGCCCTCAGGGCAGTGTGCAGTAAACTTCTCTAGCTGAAATTTTCTCTTTGAACTATCCAGTCTACGGCAGTACTTCTTGTATATTTTCTCCAACTGCAATCATTTTAGGGGGTTGATCTTGCTCAATCCTGTATCATTGTACCTTCAGTGATTTCAAAATGCATAATTTAACATATCTGGCTATTGACGACTGACTGAGACAAGCTCTCAGTAATTTTATTGGGGCAATGGTATCTGAGGTTCAGTGACAAACCTACTCTGAAATCTGAAAATGAAAGACAGTACCTGCAGGTATCTTCATCATTTAATGGGTCTTTCTCAGTGAAATTGGTGCACCTCTTTATTTCCTGGCCATTCTCTTATCAAGATGTCAGAGTAGGATATGCCCATATGCTTGATGAATTTGCTTTGGTGACATTATTTCGGAGTTAACTGACAAGTGTTAAAATTAATGGACTTCAATACAATTCCTGAGATAGTCACCATGTTCATTGCTACTGATGAAGTGGGGAATTTAAAGACAAATGTGAGGAAAATATTTGGATTCTTTTTATTTTATTTTATTTATTGAGTGTTCGTGGCATGTCACTAAACTGGCTCTGTGCCATCTATATAACTCATTAAATTAAGTGGGTATTACGCAGATAGTGACTTGAAAATTCCTGCATCTATAGGTAAATGCTAGTTCATGGCTAGAAGCCAGAAGTCATCTTTGTTTGGAAAGCTGAGATGTATTTAAACCAGTCTTAGTTTTTAAGAATAAAAGTCATCTTAACCTCTAAATACAAAGAGTTATCAAGATATATCAGAAATATTTCAGGTAATGTTGGCATATGAATCAGGATGCCCTGTTTGGGAATAAAATAAGATGCTCCCAAGGTTTCTTCCTTTCTATTATAGCTGTAGCTAAGATTGGGGTTTGCAAGACAACCCCACCACTGCATGATCCCTGTTTCATCCTCTGCTACTAAACCTGAACACAGGAGCCCCTGAACTCATCCTCCCCAGACGGCCTGTCCAGGCCCTGGTGCTTTGACATACAACAGCCAATGTGCTGGTGCTCCTCCTTATACCACTCATCCTCCACACTCTACAAAAGTCATAGGTGGCCCAACACATAGCAGCAAGACTACTTTCCTTCCTCCTCTCCAACCATGAGCAGCCACTTGTCTTGTGCAACCTCTCTCTCCACACAAGGGTGGACAGGCTTAGGCACCTCCAAAATCCTCTCTAGTTTCTCTCTTGCCTATTCCTGTGGTTCCTCTCCTGCTGCTGCCTTTTGCTGCTCACCTTCCCGTCTCCTATCCTGCTGCCAGGGCTTGTTCTGCCCATCTTTCTCACGTCCCCAGCTCTCTCCTCTTCCCACTATAGGCTCTGGCACTGCAGGACTTGTGTGATTGGTCTCAGTGGGAGCCAGAGCAGGACTGACAGTTCAGGGCTTCACTTGTCGTCTTCTGTGCCTTAAATGTTGCTTCCATAGGCAGCACTCTTTCTGCCACAGCACATTTTATGCCACCATGGCCTGATGCCATTCAAAAGCTCATGTACTGTGTAAATTATATGGGTCTTCCTCTGCCTATCTGAAACAGAGAGCACCAAGGATCTTTTCCTCCTTCCTTGTTCTCTCACCTTCAAAGTCACTGGTTCTAGGTGAAGCTGACTCCCTGTGCCCTCTGTTTTGTACAGTACAGCTTCTCAGTAAACTCCCATATGCAGCTATGTCCCTAAATGGAAGAGAAATATAAAATCTGTAAGTCAGCATTTCCGCATGTAAATTTTTGAATTCCCACTTTCAGATGTCATTACCATTGTGAAGAAAAAAGTGCCCAGACTGACTGTCAAATTCACTTGGGTATTCAAGGCCAGGTTTTGAGGAAAAATAAAATTTCATTAGTAAACTGAGCAAACTGCATCTGGGAGCCCTTGAGAAACTGCAGAGGAGCCAGTTTTCAGGATCACACATTAGGACAGATCCCTCCATCCTTGAGGGATTCAGCCCCAGCCAGACAACACTGGTGCTGTTCACAGAGGAGAAGACAGTAAAGAAGAACCTATTTACCTCCTTCCCTGTGACTGACCTTTACTTAAACAGCATGATATAGTTTATATCAAATTATGGACTCTTCTAAATGATGCATTTTGCTGTGCTGACCAAGTCTGAGGTGAGCTCTTGCCTGCCTGCTCTTCTGAGAGGTGAGGAAAGGACTGACAAAGCAGCCCTGATCACCCATGCCAAAACGGGTGAGAATCTTTGGTGGCCTCTTTAGTCTGTCTGGTTGCTCTGTGCTACTTCAGTAAAGCAAAGAAGCCAGAGATTGAGGCTGTGGCTCTACATCTATTTCAAAATTGCAAGTCATCAGTTGGCAGTTGATTATAGTGATGGCCTTTCTTCCATCAAACTCATGGAACTTTAGAAATTAATTAATAGGATCCTGAAAAATTCCCAGAGCCTTGTTTTAATTTTAAATTAACACATTTTTCAGTGAGATTGGAGATACGGACCTAACTACTACCCTCAGTTATACCCACATATCCCCACAGAAGACGGCAGACTTCCCCACCAACTGATAGAATAATAAGAAATACAAAGATCTGCATGTTCCCTCTCTGTGAGACTGAAAATGTCTGCAGAAAGGACATTTTTTATCTCTTCACACAAAAGATGAGTGTGACTCATTCGATTCCTCTTTAAACTATTTTATATTTACTGTTTTATATAGATATTCTGGGCATCAGTGTCCTCAACAGTTACTTAAAAAGCTGCATTTGGCAAAACCTGTCAATTATTACTTCAGTCACAACTTGCACAGTCACTGAGACAGCAATAGAGAAAGAAGAAATTCTGAACTCATCGGCATGTCAGAATTTTGCAGTGGAAGTTGATCTTTGGTGGTATCAACACCATTTTTTTCAAGTAATACTGTTTAAGACTTGTTTGAAAGAAGGCATGGGCCAGCAGCTTGTGTGTCAGCAATGAAAGCAGTGATGTTGGCATCTGGGGGTTGTGACTGACCGGGGGTGGAAAACAAGGTTGCAGACAAATAGATCAGCGCTTAAGGAAAATTAACTAACAAAATGAGTCAAAAGTGGTTCTTTTGACATACGTCCAGCAAGTTCAGTTGATTCAGAAAAGAGCCTAACCTTTGTAGCCCCAGGTGTGATGATACCTCTGTTTCTGGCCAGCACCAAGGACTACAAACATGAAAGTGGGTCACCTGCTCTTTGAGTGCAGAAGTAAAAGAAATGGCAAAATTATCAGCCCAGGCAGCATCAAGCACCCAGCACAGATGGGTCAATATACTCATAGATACACACAGACAGACACAGTCACTATCCTATCCTCACTACCCTGCCCTCAGGGACCAGGAGCATCATTAGCATCACAGGATCCCACGCTCAGCTGCTTAGCATATGTGTGGAGGATTGTGCTTTCGTGGAAACTGGTACAAATCCCAGAAAACTGACACAAGTGATGGTGTGCTGACAGTGTAAGTGAGATTATAAACTGATTTTCAGGTAATGTTCTCTTTTTTTGCATAGATATTTTTGTCTTTTTCAGGAAAATTTATCTCATGGAATTCTAGGAGTCTGCTTTTATACAATGTTGATTATTTCCCTCAGCACTGTTCTGCCATTTTAATTCTATATACCTTATGGATTAGTGTACCCACCAGTACAGATGAAATTAGAGATGAAATTAGAGATTTACAGTTGAAATTAGAATTACAGATGAAATTAGAGAACAAACATTATAAGGCAAAAGAAAGAGTCTGTTTTTATTGATGTGGCTTAAAATTAATGCTTGGCAGAGGTAGCCTGCAGGGTCAGGCAGTCTCAGATTGGATCTGGAGCCCGATAGGGAGGCTGTGAAGGTAGGAGGGACACGTCTCCCAGCCCTTCTCATGGGCTCCCAGCTCACGCAGGATGCACAGCACACAGGTGGGCAGCGCTCCTGCCTCAGCTGTCTGTTGGATGCACACTTCTACCTTCCCTTTTTCCATTCCCCCTCCCAAAATCTCGTGAAAAAAAAATCTCTGTCCTGGCTTTATTTTCTAGCTGGGGAGCTACATTGGAAAGACATCACCGCAGCCTTGTCCTTGGAACAGGTAAGGGACTATTCAGGACCAGAAGAACAGTTAAATAAAATGAATGTATGCATAGCCTTAGGTAGGAGATAAATATAGATGGCATTACACAGAAATATGCCTTTATGCTTACTGTCTTAGGTGCTTACACACTTCAAAGCACAAACAGTAATTACATTTTTCAAACAGATATTTCAGGAAAAAAAAAATCTAGAAAGACCCCCCAACCCTTAACCATGCTCAAAACAAAATATATGAAGAAACTGGCAGCTATCCACTATTTTGAGTAGCAGCATGAAGTAATAAAACTCAACCCAGCAACAATAATCTGCAATCCTTTGTTTTGTCCTCAAGGAAGCAGCGCTATGGATGTGGTCAAGGGAAATACTATAACGTTTAGTACTATGAATAAATAAAATTCACTAATCTAAAATTTGTAAGGCTCTTTTAACTTGCTTTTACTTCCTGATGTAATATGTCTTCTTTTATCTCCTTCCTACTTTCCTTTGCTGGAACATATGCAGACAGAGCAGATAAATGTTAATCAGAGTAAGGCAGCCAGGTGTTAAAATTTTTCCAGCATAAAAGAAAGAATATGTCCCTCTTCTAAATATACATTTTTTCACATGTTCAACATAAGGAAAAATTTCTTGACAGTGAGGGTGACAGAGCACTGGAACAGGCTGCCCAGAGAGGTTGTGGAGTCTCCTTCTCTGGAGATCTTCCAAACCCGCTTGGACGCAGTCCTGTGCCATGTGCTCTAGGTGACCCTGCGTGTGCAGGGGGGTTGGACTAGATGATCTCTAGAGGTCCCTTCCAACCCTAAGCATTCTATGATTCTATGATTCTATGATTTTCAAAGTATATTTTCTGGCGCTAAGTTCAAGCAAATAATTTCCATAAATCCAACTCATTTTACTGAATTACCATCCATCTGAAAAATTAAAAGGTCCTTCTGGAAAAATGTAGTCACTCCTACTACTGATCATTCTAGTTCATTACAATTAAATGATTCTATTAAATAGTTTCCTGGATCAGGCCAGGCAGTTCAGTAGCATCCAGGATTAAGGACCACATCTTCTGATCAGCACTGGCCTGATTTGGACGTTCAAATAGCTATGAGGCATCTGGAAGCTGAGGTCTGCATTGTAGTTTCTCCAGAAAAAAAGGAGACACAGAATGGGTTGATTGTCTGCATTTCAACAGATGTTGAAAACAATTTGCCTTTCCAAATAGCTCTGATGATAGGCTGGCAATCAGCAAGGAGTCAATGGAGAATAGGCATGTCTCACCCCTCTTCAAGGAATTTGTGACCACCAGAATGATACTGGATATTGCTTGCTTTTACTTAAAAGAACCTCAGAGGTGCTTTAAACTCCCTATTTATTTCTGCTTTCCTGGGACTTGGTTACTGCATAATTTTAGACTGGGAAGACAGTTACTGCTGCGGGAAGGTATGTAAATGAATGCAGATTTGTGCAAAATCTTTCCTGCTAGCACATACTGGCAGAGTGCACATGGGCTCTGCTCAGAATAGACTTTCCATTCCTGCCCACCATGCGCAATGCTGTGCAGGGACCTTATGAAGGACAAGATATTGCCGAGGATCAGGCAGGTCCCTTGGCATCAAAGAGGAGCCTGACAGGCAGCAAGAGAAGACAGACTGGCATAGACATCTTCATGTCAAATGATCTTTCTTTTGATTTAATGGCAGGTAATACTCTCTGAGTTCAATGGAAATAGCATCAAGAATTTGCTAGACCTTAGCCCCGGAAGAAGAGACTTAATTTAATTGGCTTTGGAGATTCCTATTTTACTTACTTGGAGCTAGTCCATATTCATTAGCTCTATAAACTGCCCTGAATTTTTCTATAAACTGTGTAAGGAGGCTCTGAGAGCTGGGTGGCTCTGGCAGGCTTCAAACCTGGAGTCAAACACTTGAATTCCCTCCCAGACTGGCCTAAAGTTGCTGGCCTTTCTGCTGCCATGCCAGCCAGCAAGACATCAGCTTTCCTGCTCTGTCATCCAGTGTTTTGCTGACTGCACACAGCAAGAGCACTTGTACAAATGCATACATTAATAGGCAGAGTTTTTTTAAATGATAGATTCAAGTATGCTAACCCCAAAATTGAGGATGAGCAAAAGTAACCTCACAAAATAAGTTCAGTCATAACCCTATTGCTTTAATCAAATCCCCACCACTGTATTAAGGAGGAAAGATACAAGACTTTAACCCGCATGGTGAGGAGCTTCTTCCAGGCTTTGCTATGGGTGCCCAGCAAGCTGCGCCATCACGCAATGTCACCCCGAGTTTTGCTCACATTATGGCTGTGAACCATATGGACCTCTACAGGATGATCCTTCACAGTCTGGAATTGTGTCCTCTCGCCATCGCTTCCTGTGGAATTACTAGGTAACAAAATAAAATAGTCTGTGTCACTTCAAATAATCTACTGCAATTCTAAAGATAAAATCCACCAGCAGCAGCAAAAATGACATTGATACCCCATATTCTGTGCTACTTTTCCTCTTCCGAAAGATGCAATGTGCAGAATTACGGGCTGCCACATGGTGATTTACTCAGGATAGCACCTTACTGTTGTTTTTACTGAAATGCCAAAATGTTTCTAAGCCCGTGGGAATCCCTGTTTGTCTCCAGTAGAGAATGTAGCAACAATCAAGCGGCAGACAGACTGCGCGAGGACTGAGACAGTCACAGAGGATTCAAAATCTCTGTCTTCTTTCTATATAACCATCAGCATAGCCAAATAAGATGAGAAATAAGAACAGGATCATCTGGGACTAGAATCCTAGCAATTTACTAGAGACCATTCCAGGGGGAGCAGAAAGGACAAAGTCATCAGAGAGATGGCTTTGCCTAATGTTAATACAAAGCAGCAGCTCCCAGTTGGTTTTAAAATTAGGCTGGAAAGAGTAGACTGGTTTCTTTCCCTGTTCTCAACCCCCCTCCTTTTTTCCTTCCTGTCCTTTTATTTGGACATCTCTCATCTCCAGTTCTAGGCTCTACAAAGAGATAGGATGCTCCACTGCTTCTCTTCTAGAGCACCCTAAACTGAACTGCTACCATGAGCATTAAACCAAGGCCATCCTACAAAGAAGTGTTAATGCCACTCTCAGACTCAGTCTTTTCATAGTCTTCTTTCTGTTTAGAACAAACATCTTGGTACAGTACCAGCCGTTCCCCTGAGTCCCGTCTAACAAGGAGTACGGTGTACGTGCAACAGCATTTCCATATCCACTCTCCAGCTCTGCTGAGTTCAAGTTTTGATACAGGCTTCACATGCTGCACAGATTTGTTGCTTAATTCACTGAAAAAGGCAGTCTTTTGGCTGAACAGCTCTACAGTTACGTGTGAAAACCAGGCAAAATAATTATATAAAATCATCTTACCCTTAATAGTTTTGGTTCAACATTACCTTAATTTTTTCTGTTTTTTAAATCTGTAACTTAAAGTAAAGCTCAGTACTCTTAGTACAATCACATAAACCAAAAATGCTGAGGTAGTTAATACAAACCATGAGTACCTTGGAAAAATATATATTGCCTGCCAACAGGGTGACATTACAGAGGACCTTCTGAAGGGCAGATTTGGATCTAGTCTTCCCAAAGATGCAAAGGTGCTAATATTCAAGGACATTTTATATATATATATATATTTTAGACTTTTAAAGCCAAATGTAAGGTAGGGATCTTGTATTGGGTTTCCTCTCAGCTCTGATTGAAATGTGATTTAACAAGCTTTTTGACTTCTAACAAAACGATTGACAACTAACTTCTATTTCTAAGTAGATCTTTATTGTATGAAATTTTCGCTCTTGGAGTACAATAATGACCAATAGAATTGCAACTACTCCCCCATCCCCCTCAAACCAAATGATGCCTAAGAAGCGAAAGGAAAAGATAAGGGAATAATTGCGCCATTTATCTGTACAAGATTTAGTTAGGATAAAACACCTCAATTTCTGTGCCTAATGCATGAAAAACTAGGATGTTCTTAAAAGGTTCAATAGTAAGAACGGAGAAAGTGGTTAAAGAATTTGTGGCAATGAATGTAAAAGTAGACTTTGATGCTTGACAATGTACTTTCAATTTTAGCAAAAAGGGAACATGGTATAGAGATTTAGGGTTAAGCACCTCCAGTTGCCTGCTCTTTGTAGACATGCAAAATAAATGACTCTACTGCTTTGAGTTTTGAGCATTTAAAGAAATAGAGTGGAATATCAAAGCAGACGGAGTTGTAGGTGAAGTCATCTCAGTAACCATTCGGGGAAAATTGATCAGCTGCTGCAGCTTTTCTTTAACTAAACATCAAACAAAATGTTGCTGGAAACAAGACACAGTGTCCTTTGTTAATATGATAAAAAAAAATCACTGGATTTGGCCAAATGCCAAAATCACATGTGTTTTAGGAAATAGGCCTAAGTCTGGCTTTCTATGGAATGCAAAGCAAACAGCAAAATGTATTTTGAAGTGACAGAAATGTTCTCCACAAAAGTCTTACAAATGTACATTGAGGCAGTGACTGAAATCCCCGGTGTAAGTCATTGCTTCCGATGGCAACATGACACTTGTGCTACAGGTAGGTTAGGGTGGAAACACAGAAAAGCAACTTCTCTTGCCTAATGCATCACACAGACATGAGCTATTTCCCTGTCATTCACCAATGGGCATACTCTGCTCCCATACTGCTTCTATTCAACATCCTGATTTGAAGCCAAATTGTTAGGTGATACCTTCAAGGAACGATTCAGAAGCATTTTTGTTTTCTAATTTTATTATTTTTAAATGGGTGCTCTCAAGTTCCCTTTTCTTGCCTGAATAAGCTCCATGCTTATATAAGCTACATAAGTTCCACTGCTTATATAAAACATTTGTTTGTGGAGACTTGCTTTATTTCTCTTTCTCTGATAATTGCTCAGACTCCTGCAGTGAAAACCAAGAACCTTCGCTTTCACTGCACCTTAGGATATGCAGTGGTTTTCTGACGATATCAGATGAATACAAACATTTCTAAGGTAGCTGTGACACAGACACGAGTCGGTCACAAACTTTTCTACACTCCTGGTTTGCTTCATTGCATTTCTAGCTCAGTGAAATCACTGTTGACAGCAGCTATTAAATCTATTAGTTACAGAATGACAAAAAAGTTGTGAAACTTCTCTAGGATATTTTGTTCACATTTTCATGCCCCTAATGAAATGGTTGGGAACGGCTTGGTGAAAATTCAATAACAGACTAATGAGGTTATATTCCCGTTCCACAGAGCTGGAGATGGCATCCCAGTTCTGCTCAGCCTGGCTCCTTGGCTGGGCTGTAGCTTAGTTTTGAGCATTGGAAAGAAGAGTACATTTACTCTGTTTTCTCAGTGAGCTGTTGGTTAAGACATTTTACCAAGGAAAGAAAGAAGGGCCACCAGGCAGACAGGAGCCAAAACTCTCCTAAAGGGTATAGCCCTTTTACAGGCTATAGCAAGTAAGCTAACTTTGTACAGTTATGTAAAGGATTAGAGTCAACATTAAGAAGCCTGTTGTAACTAAAGAAATAAAGAGGTCAGCTTCCAAGTAGCTTCAAGAATCTCAAGTTTCATAACAGCCACAACGATTGCATAAGATAAATAACTAAAAATGTAGGTAACCAATTCGTGAAGCGCCGTCTGTGTTCTGCAAACACCTAAGCTCCCTAGTCAGATAGTGGAGATGCACCTAGGGACCTGGCTCTTCTTCTGCAGATGTGAAAGACATTTGCTTCACTCTTGTGACTCCATAGAGAGTTTAGATGGTTGTGTCACAAGGGTAGATTCTCCTTTTTCATACATGTGGGTCCAAATGCCTATAATTTCTGTGAGGGATGTCACTGAGCAGACTGCACAGACCCCAGGCTCTCTATTGCTCTGAGGTAGGCAACTAGTGTTCCAGTAATCCCAGGATCCCAGGGACTGAACAGAGTCTCTCTCTCCACCAGAAAGCTGCTCTTCCTGGCTCCCCTCCAAGGTGTGGACCTTTCCTTTGCATGCTGGAAGGCAATCAGATAAAGTGCTTGTACATGGTAGCTACAAGACCATCTCTTCACAGAATCACAGAATGGTTAAGGCTGGAAGGGACCTCTAGATATCATCTAGTCCAACCCCCTGCATAAGCAGGGACACCTAGAGCACATGGTACAGGGTGGCATCCAGGCGGGTTTGAAGATCTCCAAAGGAGGAGCCTCCTCAACCTCTCTGGGCAGCCGGTTCCAGGGCTTTTTCACCCTCACAGTAAAGAAGTTCTCCCTCATATGGAGATTAAACTTCCTGCGTTTCAAGTTGCACCTGTTACCTCTTGTCCTGTCATTGGCCACCACAGAGAAGAGACTGGCCCCATCCTCCCTACAATCACCCCTCAGGTACTTGAACATGTTGATCAAATCTCCTCTCAGCCTTCTCTTCTCCAGACTAAACAGCCCCAGCTTGCTTAGTCTTTCCTCATGTGACAAATTCTCCAGTCCTTTAATCATCTTTGTGGCTCTATGCTGGACCCTCTCTAGAAACTCAATGTCCTTCTTGTACTGGGAAGCCCAAAACTGCACCCAATACTCCAAGTGCGGCCTCACCAGAGCTGAGCAGAGGGGCAGGATCCTCTCCCTCACCCTGCTGGCAACGCTCCTCCTGATGCAGGCCAGGATCCCATTGGCCTTCTTGGCCACAAGGGCACATTGCTGACTCATGATTAACCTGTTGTCAACCAGAACTCCCAAATCCCTCTCTGCAGAGCTGCTTTCCAGCAAGTCAACTCCTAATCTGTATTGGTGCCTGGGGTTATTCCTCCTCAGATGTAGGAACCTGCACTTGTCCTTGTTGAACCTCAGGAGGTTCCTCTGTGCCCAACTCAATCTCTTCTTTCCTTACATGCCAAGTTATCATATCCACTGTGTAGTAAAAGCACCTTTACAGAATAATGAATTTAGATTATGCTATCCACTAAACAAACAAACAAAAAATAAGTTTAAAATATACTTTTCTTTGTTTCCTTTGGAACAATACCCCATCTATCTAGGGCAAGTGGATAGTTAGCTCTGAGTTTACTCCTACAGACAATATACCTTAAAATCATTCAATCACAAATTAGCTTTATGACTGCAGTATTTGTCTGCAATGTTTGCAAGCAGAAGATCTGACAGCCAGAAACACGTTAAAAATTATATTTGCTTTTTACTCTCAAACAGTAGATGTCTGCTCTGCCACCCTCATACACAAGCAGTTCATTGATTGACAACCAAAATGGAGGAAAATGAATATATGCTGTGAGCATGCACATCTTTGCACTTTGAGCTTAGATGTCTAACTTCTAGAAAATTACATGATGCCTGTCTGGTTTTTGAGGCATTATCCTCTTAGGTGAACATACAATACTGTTGAAAAAAAAATAGAAGGCTTTATCCAGTTCCTATTAAAATTATTCAAGCTATTGTCTTCTGCTGGAGCTGGATGGAGCTCTACAGAAATATCTTCAAACTACATCATGTTCTTTCAGAAGTAGCTACATCCCTCTGTTCTTGCAAGTGTTTGTTGTAATGTCTGGTAAATCTCACATGAAGATGCCAGAGATTTATGAATTGCCACTGTTGTTTTTGTCTGTGCTCTCCTAAGGCCACAACCTCTGGAGCTCACTTATCTAACATTTTCACAGTGTACAATTCTGAAAACCTGTTTGCTAAAAACACTACATCACAACAAAACCTCTGAAATAACACTAGCAGACATCGCTCTTGCCTAACCTCAGACAATCGCGTGCTGTAATTCTGTTTAAGGAAAACTAATCATACGCAGCATATGAGAAAAAGGGCTACATGCAGTTTGAGATGACATGATCATTTGCATTGGAGGTAAAAATGAAGGGCCATTAATTTTATAGCATTAAATGAAGAGAAGTGTTAGACCTCTATAATTAGCTTCAATGAATACATTTCAAAGACATCTTCACAAATGAATGTAGGAAATGTCTATCTATATATACTGTTGAGAGAAAAATATTATATTCAATCCAGCCTCATATACTGTATCTTTGCAAATATAAATATATACGCCTTGGTAGACTTCTTGCTCTTTAAAATTGACTTAATTTCTCTGCCCTGTTAACGGACATAATTCCAAAATGACAATATAAAGGTTTCATTGTAACTGTTGATCTCCAGTCATCTCTGGTTCTTTGAATATAAACTATGTATTTAAAGCTCATGTGAATTCTTCAGTACCTGCCACATCGTCCAGCTCTGTAACAGCTTATCAGACAGCCATTTTAGATGTACTTAAACCATTTTGTGCTAAAATTATATGCTTGTTTTTAGTTTCAAGGGTTTATCTTGTATTCTGTATTTTGTTTTTGTTTCTATTTTTGTACTGGGAGAGCTTTGCTGCCATAGGAATCATTCACTGCAGTACCGTAATCTAGTTTCGTGAAGAAGTGCTCCACAAAAGCCAAGAGAAGCAATCAAATTCAAAAAGAACAAGAAAGAGTCTCTATCTTAAAATAACTAAAGAAAACGGAGACTTTATCAGATCTAAGTCAGAAGCAACACAAATTTTTCATGGAAGCTGTCAGTGGACTATGGGAAGTCAACAAAATATGGAAACCAACAAGGCCAAGATCTTGAAACAGAGACAAGAAAAGTCCTGTAACCTAGGGAGCCCAGGGCTACTGTGATAGACCAAATGAATGTTCATTTCACCTGCTGTCCTTTCTCTGATGTGATGACCTTTAGAAATGTGTTGTTACAAAGACATTTCTATTGGATTAAGCCTCCCTTCCAAAATATTTGATCCCATTACTTCAGATAACTCTGATATCTGCATAAATTCTTCATATCCACAGAAACACCAGTCCTTTTAAAAGTATTTTCCTCATAGGTTTCCTTAGTTACATTTCCACCTTGACTTAAGCTAAATACTTCTTTCTTCTCACTGGAGGCTGCATAGAGCATAAACGGTCTTCATGTCCCTTCAGTAAACTATTCATGGACTCCTATACTGCTACCTTTCTCAGCTAAGGAAAGCCAGGCCTTCCAAGCACCTTTCCTGTCACAGTTGTTTCAATGGTCTTTTACACCAAGTAGTAAATTTGGCTGGCATTTTCTAGACTATATTAGCCAGCCAATTTCCCTTAGAAATCCCATTTCTTTAGGATCAGCTGAAAACCTCAGCCTCAGTGTAGAACACTGAAGTCTCTTATGGTATGTGTCATGCAGCCAAGGTAATATTTCAGAGGGACACCTTCTGTGTACCCATTGAGTGACCTTTCTCCACTATATCAAACCTTCCTCTCAAGTCCCCTCTACAAGGACAGTGATGCCAGCCTTGCCTCTGATACTAGGATATTTCTTGCCATTCTGTCCCAGGCCCTGCTGGGATGGGGCTCCTCTTAAATATCTGCCAGGCATCCAGATTTTTCTCCTTAATCTCCTTTAATCTGTCCTTCACTGTGATTCCTACTTGCCGAGGTCATGCTGTGAGTATCTGCAAATGCATGCTGGTCAGGTGTTACAGTGTTATAGCAAAGAGCTAAAACCTTCCCATTAACAACTATCCTTTGCTTTCTGAAAACTCACCTCATGTTGTAGCTGGGGCTTTGATGTTCCATAGTCCACCAGCCTCTCCAGACTCCAGAGCAGGGTCTGCCCTTGGTAGCAGTTCCCTCATATTTCCTTACCTGTTTGTCCTTATTAACCATCTGTATTTAGTCATATATTTTGCTGTGCTAGTACTGCTACAGTTATAAACAGAAATAATGGCATAGTCAAAGCAAAACATTTGAAATATATGTAACACTACAAAACAACTAACCAACTTCCTACCTGATATATTTTAGCTAAACATTCATTTAAATCAGTGGACCCTCCCTGGGGACAAATTTGGTCCAGCATCTAGCCAGAATATAAAGGACATTCCCTCAAGAATTCCCTAAGGCTAATTCTATCAGATTTGTAGAAACAATACAAAAGGGATATATGTGAGGGATATATGGAGACAGAGTAGCAAGAAATCTGGGTTCTCGTGGTAGTTTGACCACTAACAAAACATGTGACTTCTGGATGCCTTTCATCTTTTTTTTTTTCCTTTCTACTTTTATCTGCTTTCCTCTTTAGGCTGTAAGATTTCTTCTTACCATGTATTTGCACAGCACTTAGAACAATAGGGCACCAATGACCACTAGAATTAACAATGAAACCCCCAAAGCAGTAAATCTCCTAATCCTCCCAACCCCTTCGATAGAACTTCTTGGTGGTCCTTCTGATTTGTGGGCTGAAAAGTAGGTATGACACATGAAAAAGAGAAAGAAACAGCCCTGTCTGCACAATAAATTAGAGACTGGCAGATTGTGTGTGTAAGAGGTAGGGTCTCTTGCCTGGAAGGCTAAGAGTCTGACCAACTAATGATCTAATGATCTTTTCTATCTTTTATTTTAAGGGAAAAAAAATTCAAGAAGATCCCAATTTGCAACTGAAAGAACAAAAACCTTAAACAGAAATAATAAAAATGTATACTGATCTACCAACTAAATTATGGAAAGTAAATATTACAGAACTATCAGTGTGTGACAGTACAGCATTTTTATATAGTCTGTCTGATATGCCAAAAGTTCATTAAAAGATAAATAAGTAAATGGAAGGCACCACAAGGAAGCATTGAGCTCAGCAACCTGAGACAGTGAGACTATCCTGGGCATAGTTAACCAATTTAAAATTAGCCATGCATATTTCTCTTGCTAGAGATAAAGCAAGGGGCTCCAAACAGTCTGATCTGGTGAAAATAGGGTGAAGGAAAATGACAGAGATATAATCTTTCCAATGTGGTCTCAATAAAGCACCATAAAATGATCACACCTGAATAATAGTTGTTCCCGAGAGCAGTCCAGCAGTCCTGTCTCTGCATCACTCAGCACTGCCTTAGTACTTCACTGCATGCAAAGAAATTTATTAGAGGCTTTATTTATCCTGGTTCTCCTGGGGGACTTCAACTACCCCGACATCAAATGGAAGGACAACACAGCCAGGCACAAACAGTCCTGGAGGTTCCTGCAGAGCATCCATGATAACTTTTTGAGGGGCCGACAAGGAGAGGTGGGCTACTGGACCTCGTGCTATCAAATAGGGAGGGCCTTGTAGGAGATGTTAAAGTGGGGGGTAGCCTTGGCTGCAGTGACCATGAGTTGGTGGAGTTCAGGATCCAACGAGGAGGTGGCAGGGCTGTAAGCAGCCTTGCAACGATGGACTTCAGGAGGGCCAATTTAGCCTCTTCAGGGACCTCCTCAGAAGAATCTAGAGCTAGAGCTCTAGAAGGAAGGGGGCCCAAGAGAGCTGGTTAGTTTTCAAGCGGCACTTCCTCCATGCCCAGCGACGGGGCATCCCTGTGTGTAGGAAGGCAGGCAGAGGGGGCAGGAGACCTGTGTGGATGAGCAAGGAGCTTATGGCAATGCTCAAGCAGAAGAAGGCGGTATACAGAATGTGGAAAAAAGGACAGGTCCCCTAGGAGAAATACAGGAACGTAGTCAGGGAATGCAGAGATGCGACAAGGAAAGCTAAGGCACAGTTGGAATGCAATCTGGCGAGGGACGTTGAAAATAAGAAGAAAAACTTCTTCAAATACATTAACAGCAAAAGGAAGA
>NW_010582309.1:111277-116277 GCF_000705375.1 Tinamus guttatus
CTGCCCAGAGAGGTTGTGGAGTCTCCTTCTCTGGAGATCTTCCAAACCCGCCTGGACGCAGTCCTGTGCCACGTGCTCTAGGTGACCCTGCGTTTGCAGGGGGGTTGGACTAGATGACCTCTAGAGGTCCCTTCCAACCCTAAGCATTCTATGATTTTATGATTCTATGATCTATGATTTTGCACCAACTAGTTTCTGCATGGTGCCATACTAAAGACCAGTGAATCAACAATCTCTACCAAGAAGAATGAAAGCAACTCTGCAACTGCTGTGCATTGACAGGTTTCCTACTCCTTTCAAGCAGTTTATTCAGAAGACTTTTTGATTAAGTGAACAGGAAGGGATCCTACCAATCAGCTTCTTGTCATATCTGTTCTTTATTTCTGGTATTACAGTTATTACATTATCTAATATTACATTATTTCTATGCACTATTTAGACGGTTGCATTATTCATTGACTGCTCAGGACCAGGGGCAGTCAAAGTTCTCTCTGCTCACTGTCAAGCTGGTCACAGCTGTGCAACACAAAAACCTTTGTCACCAATTCAGCCAGGCGCTTCTGAAGCTTTTAAAGATGCAAGTCCCTAAACCTCCTTCTCCTAGCTAGAAATAACATCAATAATAATTAAAAAACATGCTGATATAACATTTAATATTCTTGTAATTCATTCACTAAACTAACTAGTGATGGGTTAGCCATTGGATAGTGGTAAACCTGTTGGTTCTTTCCAAACCATGCTCTTATTCTGAGCTGTCCCAAGAAAGAATGACTGAAGTCTCTACAACACTGTTTGACAAAATGTTTGATTTTGTATCCCTAGACTGTGTGGTTTCTGGGACTGGAAGAACAGTTTAGCTACATTCTGTAATTTGTGTCTGCTTTAAGGGATAGCCTCATACAACAGCTGCTTGTTCTTTTCTGTAACTGATGCCATTTGCAGTCAAATTTTCAAATAGTGCCATTTTTTTGTCAAATGGACCATTCCTTTGACCCCACTTCAACATTATTTATTTGCTTTATCTCTCCTGTCTTTCCACATATCTGCAGTCTCCAGTGTAGCTGGCATTGACTTCTAGCAACACACTCAATTTTTTCAGGTTTTGCTAATAATCAAAAGGGCAGTAATCCCTCTCATCTCCCCTCAACTCATATGATAATATTCTGTAACTGAAATAGTAAATAACTAACAGCAAGTATAAATGTTTAAATATTTGGATAGTATTTTCCACCAAGCCAGATCAAAAGTACTAAAAACTAGTGATTATAATGCCCCAAAAGAGAGCTTCCTCGCTTGAAAGTACTATTCTACAAAATTAAGTCTCCTTTATCAGACATTACAATGTCAAAATTTCTATGTTTAGTAATAATAGCTGTGATATGCATGATCACATCTTTAGTTAAATTATCTTTTATGGTGGAGACAATAATTTGTGACAAGTCTACGTTATTTAGGTTATTCCAAGAGACATAAACACATCTACAGCAATTCAACTTCTCAGGTATCGGTAGTCTTATTTCCAGCTGTATCTCTGACAGTTGCAATCCAAATATCATTTGAGGGTTTTTTTTTTTTTTGATTGGTTGATTGGTTGTTTTTAAGCTGTTTGATTCATATATAAAATCTTATGCTGGCTTTTTGTTCTATTGCTATTGTCCATGCTCTACCAAGCACTTTTGCAAAAGCCAGATCTGTGCTAGGATTGCATTCAAACAGCTAATCATAAATCTTCAGAGAAAATGAAATCCCTTTAGTCTTGGTTAACATTTTGCCAAGTCCATTTTGGTCATCATGATAAATGTCATATGGTTAATCTCTGCTGACACTGGCCTCTCAGAAATAAAGTTCTGAAACCTTTTACATGCATAGACTTATCAATCACCCTTATCTCTGTAGGTGTACCAACTTCCATTTTTTATTGATACCTATGGCATATATGTTACAACTCGCCAGAAATTATTTTAAAAAGATGTGAGAACTCTATCAGCTTCCTCTTTTGAAGCATCTAAGAACATGCCAAATATTGATGGCACTTAAAACATAGGAAATTATTTTTCTTTTTCAGTTAAGAGAAGAAAATCATCAGTTCTTCCCAAGTGCATTCAATTCTTTATTCTACATATAATAAAAATATTCTGCCATTTTATTGTACAATGACCAATGACTGTTTTCATTCTGGTGGATCTTCTAATCACTTTAGGATTCCAGGGCAATGAATCTCACAGGCATTTATGTGCCTGTCTTATATGAAGGGAATGTCACTGAATGAATGAAGCATGAGATAGATGGGTTCCTTCCACTTTATCCTATATGCAAGAGACAGCTTCCTCCTCCCTGAGAAGCCTTATATTGCTTCCTCTTCCTCCATGGTTTTGATCCTCTATCTCTCCAGAAAGCACAAACTTTAAATGACCCAAAAGCGATGACACATTTTCCCACAAAATCAAATCCTTTTCTCCAAGATGAAGTTTTCAGTTGCCTTATCCAGGTATTTGCTTCTCAGGGAAAAGATCAACATCTAATTCTTGCTTTATTAATCATCTTTGCTGCCTGTACTTTTCTTGGCCTGCTCAGGTCATCATTTCTAGCATCAAGGGTGCAGGCTTATTACTGAAACAGTCATCTGAGGTCAGTTTGGCAAGGACCACAGTCCAGTCCTGAGACAGGTTACTTGGAGAGGCTGAGGAACTTACATCCTTAGAGGTTTTCGAGACTTGAGCAGACAAAACCATGGCTGACCTTACACAGTGCTTGCAAAAGTCCTGCATTGAGCAGAAAGCCAGACCAGATGTCTTTGGAGCCTATCCCTGCCAACCAGTATTTCTGTATGTCTGAGACAAAAGTCAAGGTCCCATCCACCTTCAGCTCTGATACTGGCCACTGCTTCTTGGAGGACTTTCTGTGAGCTAACAGTGTTATTGTCATCCTCTACATAAGCAGCATGCTATGCAAATTTCTTGGATTTTTTTTTTTTTTTAAGATGCGTAATTCGCTGTAATGCCTCAATTTTTAAGTGCAGGGCACTGTCTTCATTTGTGTTGTTTGCCACATCTTCATGTTAGTTTTTATGGATTCAAGCTTTGAGCCTCGTGACTCTGCCACATGTCTACTTTCATGCTGTTTTGGATCCTCCCAGTGCTCATTTCACCACTTTTCACAGAATCACAGAATGGTTGAGGTTGGAAGGGACCTCTAGAGATCATCTAGTCCAACCCCCCTGCTCCAGCAGGGACACATGGCACAGGGTGGCATCCAAGCAGGTTTGAAGATCTCCAGAGAAGGAGACTCCACAACCTCTCTGGACAGCCTGTTCCACGGCTCTGTCACCCTCACAGTCAAGAAGTTCTTCCTCACATAGAGATGAACTTCCTGTGTTTCAACTTGTACCCATGACCCCTTGTCCTATCACTAGCCACCGCCAAGGAGAGTTTGGCCCCATCCTATTTACCTTCTCTCCTCAGGTACTTATCCTATTTACCTTCTTTCCTCAGGTACTTATACATTCAGATGGAGGTAGCTAACTATTTTTGCTTGGCAAATTCTAATCGCTTTGTCAAAAGCTATTTTTGGATCTTCCAGTTATTCCTCTGAGTGTCTGGCACAACAGTCTCTTGCTTAATCAGAGACTTGGTTAACCCCTCCAGTCAGACCGTGAGATTGCCTCCTCAGGGTTTAATCACTCAGAAGACTTCTGTATTCCTTCTTCCTTTTGTCTCTATTTAAAAAGGAATAAACCATATGTTGAGGAGTCTTATGAAAGCCAATACTTTCATATAGAGTGCAGTAATCCTCAAATTTATGTATGACAGTTTCATAGTTAGCCTCTTTGCATGAGTTAACTGAAAACTATTAAAAACAGCTAGTGCCTGAGAATCACTGATTGCCAGAAATAAAGCTAGTTTCTGATGATTTGCCCTCTTGCTGGCAGTTACAACATGGAGAGACAGGGAAAATTCCTGTCTGAACCATCTCCAGTTGTCCTTGCTACAACCAGCAATTTTACGATGGGGTGTCTAACTGCTCCCTTCTAACAGTTAGGATTTTTTCCTAAGCTCATTTTATATGTAGTGGCAGGTATTGTTCAGCAGCCAGCCAGAACCAAGGTATCCTACAGACTTCTGCTTCATTTGCCCACAGCATGATGTAAAAGCTGCTCCCGCTGGTTCATCTCCAAGCTCCTCCACACTGCTGTTTCACTCCAGGACATCCCCCATTGAGTCAGGCAGCAGTTGAACTGGGCCTTTCCCCACTTCACAAGAGCTTTTCTCAAGGTAGAAGACCAGCCAAAGGCTGGCCAGGCCCACTGACACCAGCTGCCTCAAGTGGGAAGACTGTGCCATTCTCCAGCTCATAGCAGAGGCATCTCCTGCCAGCTGGAGAGCAGACGCCTGGTCCCCGAGCGCAGACACAGGCTCCATGAGAAGCCTCCTTCTCATACCTGGCTTTATCCATGCCTATCTTGCCCTTAGGCTTAGTTAACCACCCAGGTACCTCCACTATTCTGCCTGTGGAAACATGCTGTAAAGTCATGACTTGTACGTGGAGTAATTTTAAATTCATTTTTTCTTGCAGGTTTTTTTTTTTTTCATTTAGATACAGAATTATGTTGTCAAATTAACTCTGAAAATAAACTCTTGACCTTGTTTGGCTTTTCTTGAATAAATGCCTCTTCTTAATGATGTTTTAATTGCTTTAAGCTTTTCTATTTTCAATCAGGTATCTTTTTTCCCTGAAGCTTACTCTGCAGGTCTGATCCTGGTGCTTCTCAGTTCCTACATTTTTCCTTACTGGAATCATTATCTTTGCTTTTTGCTGGTGTAGTCAAATAACTGGAAGATATTTCCTTTAATACATTATCCACCCGAATGCTAGAAGTCTCACTAACTACATGTACACCATGTTAATAAGACAGTGTACACTAATGCTGTCATTAGTATATGTTGTCCTGCAGCCTCTGATGACAGCTGAACTTTATAAACTGCATTATCACTCAGGAAAAT
>NW_010582309.1:118777-135424 GCF_000705375.1 Tinamus guttatus
TAGCTAGGCAACCGGGCGCAGGCAGCCGTCGTCTACAGTGCAGACAACACCGCTCTCGCTTTTATTGTCGTAGCTTAATTTTCCCCCAAATAAATTGAGGACTAATTTCACTGGACGCAAGGAGAAGACTCCGCATCTTCTGCTGCCCCCATCTGTCTGGTGCGAACACCTTCCAATGAGAAAATTCATTTTGCTGAGGTGGGAAAGCGCTCGCAAACGCAGGGTGGATGGCTGCACGCCCTGGGCCCGGTGCCACTCGGTGGCCCCCTCCCGGCACCGCACCCGCTCGCCCGGCCCCCACCAAACATCAGCCGCTCTTTATCAGCGGTGGTGCCAGGGTCTCCATGGCAACAGTATAATAGATTTGCCCTTATTCAATCCCAGAGGCCACATTGAAGCGCAATGCAAAATTTGCTGGAGCCTGAATTCTTTTCAAGTCATGGCTCATGTGTCAGGAAACAAGTCAATGCACAGACAGCAGTAAACATAAAGATGGAAAGAAACCTTTACTCTCCAGTGCTGTTTGCTTACAGTGACATTCAAACACCGAGACCCTTCTAGATCTCATTCCTGTCTCGTTTTCCAGTTATTAATTCCCTCCTTTGGCGGGGGAGGGAGTGCGCTGCAGCAATCCTGCCATGCTGCGAGGTGCCAGCGGGCATGGCCACATGTCACCCCAGGGCATCTGCCCCCACCACCACGTTGTCTGCACCAAGAGGCACCATCTTGCCCCTCTTGCCTACCCCTAAGATGGCGGCCCCTCACTGAGCCTGTCATGCCACTAAAGGTGGTTTAATCACTGGCTTCAGGATTACACCATGACAGCTATGTGAATTGCTCTTTTGGCCAAGGTGTGTGGGGTGAGTGGTGCGAGAGCCACGAGCCACAGCAGTGCGCTGCGCTTCCTTGTGCCAGCAATGCAGCAGCATTTCATGTTACGCAACGAGTGTTTTGCTGCTTTAGAAATATCATCCCTATTTTAATGCAGTAGATAACATGGGTTTGCTCTTGGGTTTTTTTCCCCCACCATTGCTTCAGAGCTCAGGAAGTTGCTTGCATGCTGGTGGCGGCCAGCTCCTCTGAGCTCCTCCTGCATCCGCTCTATGACTTGCAGGCAGCATCCCCAGCCCTGGCATAACCCAGAGCTGCTACTGCCGCAACCTAAATGTGTGCACAAGAGACACTTTCCAGTTCTCCAACCAGACCTCACTTACTCATCTCTGGATTAAAACGTTAGTGTCTCTCCAAAACCCACCAGACATTGGTCCCCTGCACCGGGACTCCCTCGCTGCCTGCTCCCTCCAACTCACCCATGCCCCCATGGCTCATCACCCAGCTCACCCATGGCAGAGTGCGGAGGGAGAGAGCTAGAGCTTCTGCAATGCAGATTATTCATTTTAAATGTGTTTTTATTTCTTTGGCTGGTAAGATGGTTTCTTTGTTGTTTTATTTGTCACTTGTCTTCCTTAGCTTGTACGCTGAAATTGGCACTTCATTTTCACTTCCATCCCAGCCTAATATTAATGCAGGCTGTGGTGTAGGAATGCAGAAAAAAAAAAAAAAGAAAGAAAGAAATCCAATCCCTACTCTCTGTGAACCCACTGGTGATGGATTAAACACAACATATTTTTCCTTATATATTATGGAAATACTTCTTGCATGTCTGAAGACACACAGTATTATCTAAGGCGCCCTATTCAGACATGCAAGCTAAGTTGCCTCTGCTGCGCACTGAGTAAACAGGATGGGGCTAATGGTGTTTTGTGTAAATGAGGCACATGTTAGATTGAGTGCATTCAGGTCTGTTTATCTAGTTACGATTTTTCTTTGCAAAAGCCTTTCAGTCTTCAGTCTCCTTATACAAATGTTCCTTACACAGGGTGTCTGGGGGGTGGGGAAAAGTCTAAAGAAGTTCAAGATTTTACAGTTGAATTGAATACTGAGGGAAATGGATACCAAGGTCAGGTTAAGAATAAAGAAATTGATTCAAAGGGCAGTGGGACAATGGAAAGGCCTAGACTCTATCAAAACGTCTTCCTTGTCATGGTTTAGTTATATAAAAAAGTCAGCTGTAATATAAGGTGGCGATGGAGGGAAAGCATTATGGAAACTGAACATAGCAAAATTTTGCCAGTGATTTATCATATGTGTATTTTGATTGCTTCTGTGGCACTGTTCATCTTCTCCGCACAAAGATGCGGAGTGGCAGACCCTGGAAATGGATTCTTTCCAACAGACCCCTGCCAGCTCTGGTCATTGATCCAGACGTATATGCTGGCTCAGGAGCAAAAGGCTGAATCTAAATCCCACCATGAATATTTTCAGGAGTAAGCTATTTCACGCTTTAGTGTTATTACAGTTTTGAATATGTGTATAATACAGTACTGTAAATCAAACAAAACTCTACATAATTCTGCAGATGTGACCCCCTCTGTTTCATCTGTGCTACCTAGGAATAGGAGGATAACAGCATAGAATTAATAGGTTTTCTATTGTGGCTCTCCACTAATTATTACAATATTTTCAAGATATTACCACAACGTGCCACATGGAATGTATTTATATTTGGATAGATTTCATATTGTGTTAAAAATAGGCAGCTTCACTTAAATCACATGAATATCTACTATATGCTCCAAAAAGCATGCAGCAGTGCAGAAAAAAATATGTTTTTGTTTTGTTTTGTTTTGTTTTGTTTTGTTTTGTTTGGTTGGTTTTTTTGCACAGCAGTAGACTGGAGTTTTTCTGATCCATAACGAAAAGCTGAAATGGGTAAGCAGTGATTTGGGACATCTGTAGGCCTCAAAGCAGAGTCTAAATTTGCACAAGACATACATGGTCATTTGCAGACCAGCTCATTTCACTTAAACAAACACAGGAACAGTTTCAGCTAGCTAGAAAGATTTCATGTAGCTGAAGTGCTTATTTTAGAAACAGATAGATCTGCCTGGGCTTCAGATCAAAGGTGAATCTAAAGGCAACGTCACTGAACAAGGCGAAGAACCTTCCAGCTGTCCAGGGTATTATTTTGCCACAGCTCCTTTCAACTCGGCTTTGAACTGGTTGGTTTAGTTATACAAAATGACTGCGGTTTTGGTGGTTTTTTCAAGTCATACAAAAGGTTTATTTAAAACATGCTTAACCTTACAGAAAACAGCAACAGACTGCGTTACAAAGGTGAGATCAGTAAAGTTATACATAACACATTCCAAAAAGCTACAGGATGTTTTTGTGGTACATATCTGAGGCAGCAGTAGGTGAAGTAGTTTTGTATCAGCATCAGACCAAGGCTGGGGCTGCGACATCCTGGCTTTTCCCAGCTCCATGTCATTTAGAGAGGTCATAGACCCTACAACTTTCCCACTAGTCCCTGCCTCTGCGGCCATGCTGGAACTCACTTAGAAAACAGCAACAAACTGCGTAACCGAGGTGGGATCAGTAAAGTTACACATAACACACTCCAAAAAGGTACAGGATGTGTTTTTCGTACATATCTGAGGCAGCAGTAAGTGAAGTAGTTTTGCATCAGCATCAGCCCGAGGCTGGGGCTGTGACACTCTGGCTTCTTCCAGCTCCATGTCATTTAGAGAGGTCACAGACCCTGTAACTTGCTCACCAGTCCTTGCCTCTGCGGCCATGCTGGAACTCACTGCTCTACTGCCACAGTGGATAAAATTTCCCTCAGCACCTCCTGAGGTTGTAGAGCCCTTCCTGTTGCCATGGGAGAGAGCTACAGCTGAGGTGAGGAGCTCACCTGTGAACCTGCACTTAGGATAAACCCACTCCATGGAATCAGTGTGGTTTCAGAGGGAGGTGTCTTTACTTTTATCTCCCATGGAACACTTACGGGACTTAAAAAAAAAAAAACAAAAAACACTTATTATATATTTTTAAAGTCCGATTGTAGAATTATTCATATGATATCTTTATATATATATAGTGTGTGTATGTGTATATATAATATAGCATTCTCTATGAACTAGATGTTTTTCACAATTTTCACAATTCTGTGTAGTACAAAGACTCACAGTAATACACAAAAAAATAAAAACTAGGACTTAAAGATGATTTACTTAAATGTTCTGCTCAGCCTCCATTAGAAAAAGACTTCTATATACCCTAACGCAAATCTGTTTAAGATAACAGAGCTCTACTGAAAGCTATTTACTGTTTCAGTTCTGACTGTTCTGCAATCTGGCAAGGGAGGGCAATTAGCCCATGTTGCTCATTCCTTTTTGAACTCTTGTAAATGTGGCTCAGCCCTGTTTGGTGGCAAGGACTTGCATGATCTGGCTTACGTGGCTTCGTGAAAAAGCAATTCTTTTATTTTTTAACGTGGCACCTTAGTTTAATTAAGTACATCTTCATTAATCCTTCATGTACCTTTCCTGTACTGCTCATTATGTGACATGCTTTTGTTGCATCCCGTTCTGGTATGTGCTTTGCCTTTAGCAGAAGCCTACATGAGAGGGGAGCAGGCACTCACGCTTAAGGGAGGCCTTTCCCCAGGGCCAGGGGCCATGCACGTTCCTCACTCAGAAGCTTGTGTTCGCAGATGCCTTTAATGCTGAAGCTCACTCCAAGGAGAGCATAGCATCCTGCTGACCTCAGGGTGATCCTTGCGCAGTAAAATACATAAATAAATATTCCTGGTCTGCACCTAATGATATGAGAGCTTTTCCAGTCCTATAAATCTTTCCTGTCCCTGAAGCTGTCCCTGAGTTTTCACCATCTTTTCCGCACCCTGTTGTGAGATGGAGCGGCGAGAACTGAATCCTGCTCCCAGTAAGACAATGCCTATAATTTACATAATTGCAGCATTGTCTTCCTTACGTTATTCTTCATTCTGCAGCTGATGGATCCTTACACTGTGGTAGCTTTGCTGACTGTTGCTGTTTGCTGAGCTAAGGTCTTTATCCATTTGTCCATAGCAATGACTCCCAGGTGACTCACGCACTTTTGAAAATTTTACTGTGGAAGATTCTCCTGGATATATGCACTTAATTAATGATATATCCACACAGCACTGTTTGGGAGCACAGTGAATGAGCCCTGCTGCGTGCTGAAATCAGTATATTTTGCAGATGTGCCCTGTAGACATGCCCTTAGCATCTGAAAAATAATGTGTGGGTAGCACATACTGTTCCCTCCCTCGCAGTTCAGATAGCAACACTGAGCTTCACCTGCCACACTGCTACCCCTAGCTCATTCTGCCTGTTTCAGCGTGCAAATTTCTTTAAAATCTTTTCAGTATGTGATGAAAAAAAAAGTGAGGGTTGAAAAATGTGAGGGCTGAAAAATGTGAGGGCTATTGCAAGAACTCTAACTCCTCAGCTTCAGCTTCAGTTTTAACAAACAGATCAGAGAATGATAATTCTAGAGTTGGAACTGGTCAGTTTTTTTTATTAGCAGAGCTGGTCAGAAATGAACCAAAACACCATCCTGAGGAATATGTTAATACTTTGAAAGAATTTATTTTGCAGTTCTCAACTAAGAGCAAATTTTCTATTTCATGTAGATCAAAAGATCTGGGGGGAAAAAAAAAGGCCGTAAGACAATTGAAACTTTGATACTTTGATTGATACCTTTTTTCTTTATAATATTGATGTGTTTGATTTCAATTCTACCCAAACATTATTGTTTAGCATTTTGATTTTTATATAACGTTGTAAACATGAGTGAAATGATAATATTAAATTTGTATGTCATAAAACAAAATTCTAGTCGTAATGAAGTATTGCAACATAATTAAAACTGCGAAGTCCAGATGACTCTTTTTGACCTTTTCCATAGCAAATTTCATTGAAATCAACATGTTCCTAGGAGACAATGTGATTTAAATAAATTTGATTTTTTTAACAGAAAACTGTTCTATTAAAAACATGTTCAAAAGTTTCAACTATTAACCTTTGTCATTTCATAAATTAAGTCTATTCTTCCTATTTTCTGGCCCTTAACCAGTTTTTGAAGCAGAAGATTTTCCTCTGAGTACTTGATTGCTTTGTTTCTTTTGTAGCTTTGCTTGGTGGACTTTACTCATGGCAATTGAAAGTCCAAATAAATTTTATCCCCTATAAGTTTATTAGTGCCTTCCAGAAGATTAAAGAAGCACCATTTTTCTTTGAAGAAACTGTGCTAATTAGACTCCATTGTAATCTTTAGTGCTTTTTTTACAGTTTTGATTACAATTTCAACAATTTAAAAACTGGCATGCCAGATTTTCCAGGTCATTCACTTCTAAAGGTAAACAAAGTATTTTCTGAACCTAAATTTTTGGATAAAGTTGCCAGTTTTAGTGAAATTATGCTGGCTTCAGTGCTCCCTAAACCTTTCAGGGATTCTGGGTGCACTCCTCTGAACCAGGTGACTTCTTATTCTTTCTCAATTTATCACTTTGTTTCAGCAGCAGATTTTCTGGAGCACCTCTATCTCTGTCAGCACCTCATTCTTAAAATCAAATGCAATTATACATTTTCTGAGCGAGAAAAATATTATTCTTTCATTTTCGTGGAAGGTGGAATAAAGAAAACTTGGTGGATCAATTTTGCCTACCAAATTCTAGATATCAGCAACTTCCATATGTACAGAGACTGAGCTCTTCTGTCATCTTGCCCAGTGCTGTCTTTTAGTAGAGTGGGATGAGTTGCAGCAAATCAGCAACCTGAGCATTGCTGGAATTTCTAGAGACATCATGGAAAGGGAAATTTTAAAGAAGTGAGATGTGAAGATAGTGAGAGGAGTATCTTGCAGAACTTTACAGGGACCTTCTCCAAAGTATCATGAGAAACCTGGGGAAAAGAACAAAAATAATAATCACTAAATTTAATGAATAGTATAGAATTGTAAGAAGTCAGGATGAGAAGTCATCCAGTCGCTCCCAAGCTAGTGCAGTAATTTGACAGCATGTCTTTGGGCCTGTATAAGCACCAGAGCATTTCAGAAGGATCACACGTGGAGATGACAGGACAGGTCACTTCTGTTCCTCCAGTAGGTCCATGCCTACTGTCCATAGGTGGTAGCTGTCATGGGCCTACTGTGCATTTGGCAGCTTGTCTTGAAGCAATCAGCCATCTATACAAGTGGTGATAATATTAAGGGTGTTCCAGATGAATTATCTGTTGTGTCTGCTCTTTTATCAGGTTTCTTACCCTGTCTTTATAAATGTGCACAGTTGTTCTCTGTGTACTGTAACTTATAAAGAAAACTTTTCCAATGAAGCTGAAGTAAAGCCATGACCAACAGACTGGCTTTCCACAAAGCAGGGTTTGAACCAAGTGTAGGTTTCAGTATGGCCCATTGAATTTGGTGGGGGTGGTCTGGAGCACCAGCAGCAGGCTTGAGAGCTGCGTCCTGCACTGTGCCAGGTTTCTACACAGGAGCAAAGCAGTTCTGGTACACAGGGCTGGTACAGAGGTTACTCCTCAGAAAAAGCAAAGCTGTGAAGATACAGTCCAAGTGCTCACCTGACGTACTGCTAGAGGGTTCTGCTTCAGCCTGTGAGGCCCCACGGAGGTGCCAGAGGCAGTGACTGCTGCCATCACCTGCCAGCAGCAGTTGGAAGGATATTGTGGCTTTGGTGGCACTTGTTGAGAGGCCTACAGTGCAGAGAGCAAAGGTCTCTCACGGCAGACTGGGGGAATGCATGGGCCATAGTCCAAAGCAAAACCTCTGAAGGGTCTACCATGTAGATTTTGGGTCCTTAACACTAACTGCCTTGATCTAATGATCTTCATGGCTTATTATGCTCACATAATCAAAGGTGACTTGAATCTACATTATCTTGAGGACTAATTCAGATTTGTAATCTTATAGTGCCTGGAAATACAACAAGCTTTGCACAAATTCAGGGTTCCTTATGTACCTACCCTTCTTCTGAACTTTTCAGTCACTATTTAAAATATCCACAGCCACGAGTCCCACTTTTTGCAGACCTGTATGAGCCAACCATCTCTCCCTTTAGCAACAGCTCAACCAGCATGAATCTAAACATTTTCAGCCAAACATGGCAAAAAAGCTGTAATCTAGTGAGAGGCAATGATTTAAAATCTGAATACAAGGAGTATTTAGGTAAGCAGAAAAAGGTTTCATTTTGAAATATCTAATATCCGTACCAATGCAACTCTTAAAAGTTCTTCAGAGACAAGATAAACCATGGGCTAGAATCCCAATGCATAGCAAAAAACCATTACAGATTACAGTAAGGTGGTACATAACAGGGGCAAAAGCAGACCCACATTGCTTGCCAGCCAATTGGGGCATATATTAGGCACATATGTTTTGAGTTCTGGCGGACAGAAGTCTGCCATCAACTGACAGAGGCCAGAAGATTGGAGAGCAGGACTGTTTTCCATGAGAGGAGAGCAAAGAGATCCTCTGTCTCACTTTGAGTAAATGCTTCTTTGTCTTCTTCCAAAGAAGCTTTTCTATCTTCCTGCAATCTTCCATCTATATTGTTCTATTGAACTGGAGAAAAAGTGTGCCTGGAACCCATTCATTTTTATGATAGGACTTTCATCATTTCTAGCAGGGATTTTTTTCTGGGCACTAACCACACTGCGGTGTAATTACTTTGGTGTAAGAATAGATGCAATATAAAAGAAGCTGTCAGAATTTGTGGTCAATGCGCTTTTGCTTGAGGATTTGTCTCTGCCCATCCATCCAATCCACTGACTTATAATGACACTGAGCGGAGAAAAAGAATGACTGCAGATTTGCATGCTTCTTATCATGTCAATCACTAAACAAGCTCAAATATATTTAGCAGAAGAGAGTGTAAGTATCAACACTTCACAATACTAAAGAAATAGGTACAAAAGACATGCATCTGAGGTTATACCTTCCTGTTGTATGAACCAAATCCTCTGGCCTTCACACAGCCATGTCATTTCAATGGGCTTATTGCCAGCCATGGAATGAAGCTCGTGATAAGGTGTTTGAGCCAACGAGGGCTCTTGTGCCACAAGAATGATGCTGTACTGAAGAAAAAACTGAAGATGAAATTAGAAGCCGCTTCTCTATTTGTAATAGTACCAATTCAGGTTATCAAAACTCCTTCTGTTTTCTTCATAGGGAAAGTTTACAATTCATTTCAGAGTAGTAAGAACCCCCTGTCTTTAATCTAGAGAATATCTTGCTCAACTTAAAACCATTCCGTGCGCTGATTGCTGTTAGAGAAAATAGCTGGATAGCTTTCAATTATACAGCTCTTATTTATGTCAGAGACCACCAGAAGAATTTCCAGCCTTTTTTTTGTCCTGTTAGCAATGAGCAATCCTTTCAGATGTGATGCAAGAGGTACCCAATCACACACATTCATATGCTCATACACATTTATGTCTATGTAGCTAATATCTGCTATTTCCTTGGTGTGCAACTGCATATATATATTAAAAGCATATATATATATGCTTATCAGCAAAACTTGCTGATAAGATACCATTTATATATATATAATATATATATATATATATATTCAGCAAAACTTGCTGATAAGATACCATAAAGAAAAATATCTCATGTTCAAAAATTTGAGAGTGGGAAGAGAAACAGTGGGGAGAAGTAAAAACTTTTTTTTTCTTTTTTTTATTATTTTACTTTCAGCTATGCATTTGCCTAATAAGCCCCAAGACAATTAAGATCTGATGCTCTGAGGTGTTTTCACAGGGCCCACCACAAAGCCTGCTGAAACTGACAGAAAGATCCCAATTCCCAGAGCTCCCGCGTAACCGCGCAGGGGCTGGGGAGGCTCCAACCCCGGAGCTGCTGCTTCCCTCCTCTGTACTCCCACCTTCCTGGGCTTTGCCAAGCAGCGCGGCCGCCTGGGAGGAGGAAACTTGCACTCTTTCAGTGCCCTGGGGAAACGCAGAAGATAGCTGCAGTCACAGCCTCTGTACTTCAGGATGAATATGGACACACATGTCTTTTTGCCATAAATTCCAGGCATTCTTTTTTTTAATAAATGGAGAGCTACTGCAGTAAGAATACAGCCCTTTCTTATCTCCCTCTCCCCCCTCACCCTCCTCCCAACGTAGCAAGAGACAAGCAATGTCTCCTACTCTACCCCTTCGTTACCAGTTTGCTCCTGTGACAGCCTAATAAACTGATTAGAGTGATGCTCTTTGTGAGGTGTGCTGCAACACACCAACCACCACAAAAGAGTGATTTTATTATATGGGGAAAATGTTAATTTTCTTGCTTTGTGTGTTTAATGATGATAGCGATTATGTTCTTACATTTCTATGGTGCCTCTCCTCCCAGAGGACCTCAGCTTGCTTTAGAAACCTACTCCGATACACCAGCTCTGTGCAGGGATCACTTCCTCTCCTGTTAAAATGCAGCCATCTTTGCAATGAATGCAGCAGTGGTGCAAAGTGATACAACCCAGTCCTACAGGGCAGAAAACAAAGACCGTCTAGTTCAGTTAGAAACAGCATCTTGAGGGAAGGAGGTGGGGAAGTTAGATGCAAAGGATGTTGCTTCTTGGTTTTGAAAAGACACAGATTCTATCACAGGAACAAGCATTTGTCACCTTACTCTGTGAGTAAATATGATATAACTCACCTCTAGAAGGGGAGACAGCATCCACTCCTAAGTTAAAAGTTAGAAAGGACTAGCTTTGACTTTTCCTCCCACCATATGCCACTGACTTTGTCAGAGGTACGTCATTAACAACAAAAAGACCCAAATTGAGTTTCTAGTGGGATGGGGAGGGAAGGAAGCGGCTGTGATCAAATGAATTATTCACTGACAAATATTTGCTCAGCTTTGATTTGGAAAGAAGAAAAATTGTTTAGTGCGGGCTGGCACCCAAAACTGAAGAGAAGTTTCACCTTAATGTTCAAGGAATGAATAGATTTTTCCAGATGGGAAATTACCACTTTCTAGATGCCTGACAGAGATAATACCAGCCCAGCTGTACTATCTTGACATCAGTTGAGGGAGCATGAGATGGTTATCCTTGCTAACCGAATTTAGCAGAACCTCTCTTCCAGCAAGAGCCTTCTGGAAGGGGTGGTAGTCACAAGCTGCATTCAGTTTATGAGCAAACTCTGTGAGCATGAGTGATATTAAGGCTATGAGGGCTGCTGACAAGGGCTACAATAATAGTAGCATTTTAGATGTTTATTTTCCTTGTTTTTGCCCCAGAATGTTCTCAAGGTGCCAGCATGGTTTGTTGTGCCTACACTAAGTATTCTGCCTACCACGTGGCAGAGGCACATCCAAGTCAGCTCCGACCTGGCTCTGTCATGTGCTGGGAAAGTTAGGCCGGGGCAGCTGAAAACACCTGGTCACTCAGCTGGCCTTGTACTTCACCCCTGTGATTTTACTGCTGTCATGACCCTAACGGACTGTTGGAATACACCAATACTGTGTTGTGTGTAGATGCAACATGACACTAAGCTGATGCTGACGTGCCCCTGCCTACAGGAAACAGAGATGTTACAAAGTGAGAGAAGGACTTGGAGACTAGCACTATGCCCTTCTGGCTCCTTCACATCACCCCGCTTTTCTCCTCTGTAGATGGCCCTGAACTCTCTGCGTTGTTTCACCCCTACCCAAAAAAGGTCCATCTCTCTGCACATCATCCTGCCTATGCTGCTGGCTGGAAACATGTAAATAACAGCAACAAATACAGTATAAATATATCCAACTCCGCTTTTACCTGTCTGCGCTTTTGGTAATATTAAATAAAATGGCTTCAACCTTCTTTCCTCTCCCACTTGCTAAGTGTTTTGTGACCTCTGTGTGGGGATTTTTTTTTCTCTGTTTATATTAGCTCTTAAGTAAGATCTATGTTATCAAAGACCATGATGTTGGCTACTGCTATTTGGAGTCAGTCAGCAGGAGCATACAACCCACAGAGAGGTGTGACTCTGAAGTGGAGCTGATGATAAGACTATACAGCCCTGCAAATAAACTGTTGTGATGTCCCTTCCTCAGCAGCTGTGCAGCTGGCCAGGCAAGAGAGCACAGTCACAGAAGGAGTCAAACAAACACAGTGTGTCATTGTGTCCTGGAGCCTACAGCCCAAGCAATGCCATGTCCTGCACCCTGAATATTTCCATGTCCTGCTATGCTCTCAGGCTGGAAAACCTGGATATTATACTTGTCTCATATAGAAAAAGAGTTCATTTTTAATTAAAACCCAGACATTATAACTATCTCATATAGAAAAATAAGTCGTTTTTAATTGCAGTTGTGAGATAACCCAGGTACCCTACAGAAGCTACAAGGAACAAGGAGAAAACCAACAAAATAATTCAAAAACTCCGCTCTGCAGCTTTCATAACCTGCCCCGTCTATTTCCCCGCCATCAGCCGCAGTGCACACAGGTCCCCAGAGCGCAGCCACCACCTGTCCTGCTGCTTCCCCATCCCTTTGCCTCCCCAGGGCCGTATGAAGAGCTCAGCTGAGCAGCTGGAAGAGACCTGCCCAGGACATTTGCAATGAAAGCAAACTTTTTCGTAGAAAAAAGCTTACCTGCTTTCTTAGTGTCAAAAATGAGTTATTCTTTCTTCTTCTCTTGGTGGGGAGGAGTAACATAATCCTGCAAAGGAGAAAGAAGTCATTTGCACTTCAAGAGTCAAAGCCTTGTCACCCTGAGATTGCCAGTTATATGTTTGGTCGGATTTGGAATTTATGGGTCAAGACTATAGCAAAGGCCTGGGAGATAAAAAGGGCCATGTCTTCAGAGCCTGTTCCTCACATCCTGATGTCTGAACACACAGGGGCATCCCACAAAGCTCTTTCTCACCTGTCATTAAATAGGAAAAATAGTATTTACCTGAGTATCATTTTTCCCTTTACATATAAAACAGGTTTCAAAAGACAAAGACTGCCAAAGGAGCAGTTTGCAATAGAACTCACTTATTTAATTCAGTACCCAAAAATTCAGCCTGCGGTCTTAAAATTTAGGTATCTTAGTAGTCGTCCATGAGGACAGTAGAGGGACTGGACTATCCCTTCGCCAAATTTCAGATTGCTAGAGGCCTTCAAAGATACAAAACAGACAAAAACACAACTGTTAGCAGAACCACCTGCCATTCGTTAGCCTCATTCTCAGATCTCACTGAATGCTTTTCACTGAAATGAATTTATTTATTAAATATTTATTTTTTTCCTGAAGCAGGAAGCACACAAATGCTAGCCCAAGCCATTGCAGAGTTGTTAAGAGAAAACGGGTATCTGTAGTAGCAAGAACTAGGCAATCTCAGTCATGGGCCCTGCTACCAGCTTTGCCTGTGTTTAGCCTCTCCAGATAACACTGATCAGAGGGTCAGTCTCTGCTGTAAGCATTTTTCCTTTTTTGTGTGTGAGAAAACTCTGAAAACCGACTGTTGTTTGGAAGACCTAGACATGAAAAGCAAGCCAGCAAGTTGCCTCATTGACAGATTTATATGTGGAGCTTCAACTACTTTCAGCTAAAGCAAGTAGTTTATATGACAGCGAGTCCTGTCAAGCAGCGAAGAAATCTTAAGCCAAGAACAACAACAAAAATAAAAACATTTAAAAACCCCGCATACTTTACACGTTATTTTTTCCTCTTCAAAGCTCTCTATCGATTTTATTAAGCTCTCCCCAGACAGAAAATTGTGGCAAGCACAAGAGGATGGGTGCCCACAGATACAATGGTATTATGCAGAAATGTATCCACCATGCTCTTTGCTTCCCTGCTCCTTCCTCCTGTGCTCTCACATCTAAAAGGTTTTGCTGATGCTGTTTCATGTGGCCCTGTCAGAAAGCAGAGGAGGATGAGCTCAGCCAAGACGGGACACTCCAGAACTGCCAAAATCAGCTGAACTGTGAAACTGGGCTGCTGAGGAAATAGGTGTTTTCCTCACGCAAACCCAGTAGGCACTCACATTTGAAAATGAGTTGGATGGGTATTATAAGGAAGGATTTTCTTATTTCAGATTGCCACCATTTTTGCAAATGAGCAGCAACCTTGACAACTGACTATCATCTCACATCTAATACATTTTAAATTAAAAATCCAATGTGAAAATGTGCCCTGAAATTTATGACCATTGTATGCCGGACAGTTTATCTTACCATTTGTAAGGCAATAAAAGAGGATCAGATAAACACAGGCGTAACCTCTGCCACAATTGATAATGTAAAACATCCCTTGTATCATTTGTCTTTCCTTTAGGCAGTATACAAAAGACATAAAAACGAACAATTCATGCCTAAACAAAGAAGAGCTTGAAAGCAGTGCATGTCAGATGTTTACTCTAGGTCATTATTAGGGGGTTGAGTGGATTTGCTTATAAACACAGGTTACTTTGTGGGCAGGGAAATGAGAAAGATAAAGTGTTTTCAGAAACAAGACATCTCTTTTAAAGACACAATGCTGCTTTTTCTGGCACACACAGTAAGTTACAGATAATGTTTTTTTATGGGATATGAAACGTCGTCTCATGAGCAGTGTAAAACATAATGTGCTGTAGAAACAATGCTTTTTCTTTCCACTTTGTGCAAATGCCATTTTTCATTACACAGTGAATCTGAGCTTGCTTGGGATTGAAATGAGATCAGAAGAGCACCCTATGACAGATGGATATGCAAACGTCTGATGTACTGAAGAAAGATCTACTAGAGACCACTGGGAGGTGTTCCTTTGGTAGCTTTCACTTGAGTCTAAGTTTGAAACATGGGATCTTTCAAGAATGTCACATCTTTTTATGTTATCCATTTTAACCATTCTTACTCATTGCTGAGTTTACACCCAGTCCAACCAGAGGCAGCAGAAGAAAAAGCGCCTAAACAAACAGAAAGAGCCTTGGGGATTCAGTAATGGGTACAGAGCGTGCGTGCCGTAATCATTCTTTTGATTTGTGTTCAGATATGTTTTCTACTTGCCTTGCAAAGAATGCATGCTTTCCCCCCTGGATTACAAATAATCTGAATCTGGATAAAACCATTACAAAGTGCCCTTCAAAACACTGTGCCTGCATTTGAAATGAATGTGTGATGGAAAAGTTAAACATGAGGATTAAAAAACTTCGCTGGATGAGAGTTAAATGCAGAAGAGCCTGAGCATAGTAAACATCCTGCTGTGGGTTTTCTTTATTCTATCCCTTTTCTGACTCCTCCGTCCTTCCTTTTTAAAGTGAGTCACCACTCTTTGTGAACATGAAGCCATAGTGCCTGTCTCTGTTACATAATAAAGCTTGTGCACCCAACATAGCCCCTGCAAAGTGGAAACTGCTTCCCTGGAGCCTCTGTCAGGTGCTTCCCGGGGCCCGTGGTGCATGGTCCTCCTTGGCCGCAGCAGTGTCCAGGCCTGCCTGCAGCTGCCTGGGTCCTGCTCACCTTTTCTCATGGCTGTTTTCTTTCTTTCCAGCTCTGGGGACTCTAAACAGGGATTTCACCTACTGCTATCTGTATGGCAGGCACCTTACAAAGGATTTGGTGAGCAAAGCTCACAGCCTCCTATAATGGGCACTGGTTACTGCTTCTGGAGCACCAGACTCTGAACTTTATGGCTAGGACTGCCAAGTGAGAACGGATTTTGCACATATCATCCAGCAACTTGCTGTCAGCTTTCTCACAAATAATAATCTGCTGAAAAGTTACTAACTAGTCATCTAATTATCCTTCATTTTTCACCCAAGTTGAAATCAGCAATATTCACAGAAATATGACTTGTTTGCCAAACAGACTAATACTCTTAATAACCAGCCCTGCTGGCACACACGAGCCCAGAGCTGCTTTGGGGACGATGGGACGGCAGTAGTGCTCTAAAGTCATATCTGGCAGCCTTTCCATTCACCCAGTGGCTCATGTTACTTTTTACATGCATACCAAGCAAGGCACATCTTGCAGTCATGTTGCTGTAAATATACAAGCAGACTGAAATGAGATGATTAACATGGTTGCTTGGCAAATATTCATTACCTCTTGACAGGTATTCTCGCTTAGTGATCTTAGACTGAATGCAGGCATCCCAGTTAAAGGCACAGGAGGCTGAAAGCAGAAACAGCACAAATGCGTTCAATGCCCTGAACAGCTGCAGCTTGGGTACATCTCCAGATAGGCAAATGTTTAATGACAGCTGACCTTTCTGGTGAGTAGGACTTGGCAATGGTATGTAACTAGCAATAGATGGCGAGTTATCGTTTTTACCATTCTTTTTCCTTGTGAAATTTATTGGTTGAGCCTTAAAATTACAAGCCTGCTTACTTTCCTTGTGCCCTAGGGAAAAGAGGAACGATGCACCCTGGTCTGATGAGACACCTTGGTGTCACTGTACCTCTGGAAACCTTTGCTCTTTGCAGGGTCATGATGCACCAGCAATGCTCAAGCTGCGGTTGATGCTGGTCTAGGTGTCACTGTGGCCTCGTCTGAAGAACTGGGCCCTGGGTACCATAACAAGCTTCCTCCCAAGAGTGCCCACTCCATCAACCAGCCTCTGTTAAAAGAGCATCTTGAGTGTCCCCTTTGCATGAGAGCTGCTGCCATGAGAGAACTGATGGCATCAAACCCCACCAGGGACTTCCCTCTGTGATCCTCCTACCCAACAGCTGGAGGTCCAAGCTCCTTTGCACTTGTGGGAAACTGGACCAAACACTGTATTTGTGTTTGCAGCGGCCTATGCTTGGTCAGTCTGGAAACCAGAGACAACCACCTGGCTTCCTACTGCTG
>NW_010582309.1:135448-154545 GCF_000705375.1 Tinamus guttatus
GAGCTGGGATAACGAGGCTGCCCAAATGACAAGTAAAGATGAATGTGCAATGCCCAGTGCACATGGGATTTGGCTTATAAAAGACCCTAACAGCAGTCATAGAGAAAGTAGGAAGCACTGGACTTCTACTCCTAACAGTTCTAAGGAAACCATTTCATGCAATTTAAAGGGTTAAAAGGGTCTTGTCCTGAAAAAAAACTGATCACATGTGAAAAAACTGATTTATTTGCTGATCTGTTTCTATTGCTTTTGTGATTGTGGATAGATACTGATATAAAATGAAAACTTTCTTCTCAATTTCATTCTTCAGGAAAATCATAATCCTATGGCTGTATTATTCAGTCTACTGCTAAAAGATGCTCACAAATCCAGCTTTACTTTTTCACAACAGGATGAAGTGAGAGAGGAAGATGGGAGGAAACAGACAGGGGATGTTGACACATGAAATCTTTTAAGCTTTTCTGCTAAGGCCTTTCTTATCTCTTGATTTCCACGGTTGCTGTTAGCACCTCCAGCCTTCCCCAGGACAGGAGTTCTCCTTTAGTCCTCCCTCCTCTGAGACTAAAGCTCTCTGTTGCTTTCTCTGTCGTCATTTTCTGTGTTTCAAGCCTTGCCGTCATTCAAGAGTCCACAGTTTGGACTGTTTGTTCCTGTGGGCCCCTTTCTTTTCATTTATCCTTCTGTTATCACAATTTTCTGGTGGACTGGATTAGATTTATATGACTGAGAAAACCTGGAGACCAGGCCTGGATTCATCTGCTAGATGCCCAGTTGCTTCCTGGCCCATCCTCACCCACCATAGGCGCTTCCCACCTTCCTTCCTACGGAAAGGTCGCTGTGCTAGGTCTTCACTTCCAAACATTATCTTCACCTTCACTTAAAAAAAAAACATGTGTTATTGCAGCTGAAATACACAGAGCAAATTGTGGCTTTGGCTCAACACCGTTTTGTTGAGGCAGTCTCACTGAAGTCAGTGAGAATGGTAGAATCTCAGAGCCGACTCGGGCTCGGCCTCAGAGGCATTTTTGCCAGGAGAAGGATTTAGGGAATTCTGAGTAAAGACTCCAGGATTTGGTGCCTCATCAAATACCCCTTAACATGCAATGGGAGCCCTGTCTGTAGCTTGGAGAGAAGCTAGGTTGAGCCTTACACCCTTTTAAAGTTATTTAAAGTCTTTTTGGAATAATCAGTCTGTTGCTACACTTCTAATTGTCAGGATTTTAAGTTGTTTTCTTCAGATATTATTCAGTAGCTTTTCATGTTATATTCCATTTCATACCAAATTAAACTTTGCTATTCTATAAGAATATATATTCTATAGGATCCTTTGTTATATTCCCTTTTAATGGAATCAAGCACAAAATTCAACAGGCTTTTAAAATTCTATCTGCTACAAAATGAGCTAGTAATATGAAATTCCTCCCACATACTCCCACTCTAATGTTTCTCTAAAATCTATTTATCTTAGTCACGACCTTATGAGCATGAACAGAATGTGGCAAACATTTCTCAGTGTAAGAATGTGTCTAAACTTTGGAAAAAGTTGTTATAGCTGAAAAGGTATAATTTCCACACAGCTTTCAGGTTATATATTGTGAGAAAAAATACAGATGCCAGAAAAGATGTTATTTGTGTTTTACACTTCACCTAAAATTACTCCTTTTTTAAAAAAAGGATCTAGTACTGCCAGTTATTGAGTGCTCTCAGCTCCCATTGAAATCAGTGGAAGCCAAATCTTCTCTGAACTTATTACAAGCCACTCAGTAACTCACAGGACCAAATCATTTAAGAAATAAGTATTTTTCAATTGATGAAACTGCTCATTTAGGGTAATTTTCTGTTGATAGTGAAGTCAACAGGAGTTATTCATCATCTTCAAGGGCAACAGGATAGCATCTTTTGAAAATGATAATAAATTAGTATGGGACACAGAAAAGGATGTGTTTTGGCATTTAATGAAAAATCTGAATAACAATAAGTATAAATGATTTAGATGTATCCAGAATAAATTGATTGGTTGGGCATTGACTAATTCTACTAGAGCTGATTGTTTTTTTCTTGAACTTTATTTTTCCCGAAGGGTGAGAGTAAATAAGTTTTGAATATGATACTGTTAAGCATTAGTTTGCATCCAAAACAAAAGCTGAACTGTCCAAGGAAAAGAAAATTACTGTCCACAGAAACATTGGACCATCTCTGTGTGTATTTTGGGGTGAATCCAAGAACAATATGTTCTGGAAAAAGTTGATGTGCTGGAGAAGTTCACCCCTGGTCAGGCATTCCCTAAACTCCAGAAATGTGTAATCCGAGACACTGGAAGTATGTCACAGGCATGTTCAGTATTTATGGGTGCCATTTAACAAGCCTGAGGTAAGAGGCAATGAACTTGCTACATAATATTGTTCTGTGTTACTGCATATGATAAAAATGAGTGGACTTTTTCTGCATAAATGACTATTTATTACATCACATACAAGGCTGAATCAGAGAACTATGCCTTTTTTTTATTCTGCTTTCTAGTACTAGTCTGGAAAGTAAGACAATTTACTCTGCTTCAGACTGAGAAACCTATTTAAAACCTCATTTTTTAAAAAATCTATAATAGTCATTTTGAAGACTGTTCCACAGTTGAGTAATCATATAGAAAGTAACATAATTTGCACTCAGTTTGAGGAAGCAGTAAGCACATTAAAATCTTTTTTGTTGACTTATGAGTCAGAGAAATAAATACAAGTCACACTCCCCTCATTTGCCAAATTCTACATCAGCATAACTCTGCTGAGTTAATTATGAGACACCAGTCCTGAGAAAAGGTGCTTAGAGGTGAGCTGAGATGATACAGAAACTTGAGAGGACTTAGAAAGACTCCTCCAAGGACTGCTGCTGTCCCTCCAAACTGAACAATTTGCACTTTGAGATTTGTTTATGCAAAATAAAGATCTAGAGATTTCCTTCAAACAAGCAGACAGAACTAAGCTCTTCCCAACAGTGTTCTAAAGCTCAAGTTTCCTCCTGCCATCCATCATACTGTAATCTTCACTCCCATGTCAATGACTTAATTGCCAAATCAGCTTTTATAAACAACTGAATTTTAGTCCTGGGTAATAAATCATAGCTGAAGAAGTCCACTGACCATTTTATGCAGTAAAAGTTCTCCTCTGCTGTTGGTACTGGTTTTAGTCAATGCTATGATTTTTTTAAATTCAATTTCAGGAATCCATGGCTATTTTTTCACAGATTTTGTAGATCTAGACCTTTTGTAGTCTAGACCTGGGACTAGGGAAAACCTGCCATGACTGAGATCGCTGAGAGTAGGGGAGGATAGAATAAGCTAAACTTTTGCTGGAAATCTGCTGGCATGTTGCGTATGGAGTAGCAGCTGCAGATGAGCACTCCTCCTCCTTAGGGCCAAATCCATCCAAATCCCCCCCAGATCTGAGAGTGCACAAGAGATGCAGCTCTCAGAACAGGCAATATCTGCAGCGTCTCTGGAGCTCTCTTGTGGTTGCCTTTGAGCTGCACTTGTCTCTCCAATCCTTCCCATCCATTTCCAGCCCCAACCCTCATGAGATTGCTCATTGCTGCTTGCCATCTCAGTGGAGGAGGCCACACAGATGTGAGACTGACTTTGCCCCGCTAGTCACCCAGGCATAAGTCCTGCTTCATCAAGAACAGTCCGACTTTTTCTATTGATCACAGTGGAAGTAATTTGGCAGCTTTCCAGAAGGCTATGGCCCTTTCCTATACTACACCACTAAAAATGATACATGTATATATGCCCCAATGCAAACATGAATTTGTTTTCCATGTGACAGCAATTTTCATTATGCATTCTTTTCAGAAATGACTTTTCCTCATACTTCAATTTCTTTGTTCCAGTCCTTCATTATCTTTCCAGTCGTAAGCTTTTCCTAATGTCTCACCTGAATTTTAATTGTGTCAGTTTAAGCCTAAGACTTGTAGTCATCATGGAAATGGAAAACAAATCATCCTTTTTGCCCACTTTCTGTTGCTACATTTGTCAGCATTGAATCTTCCCATGGCTTTCTGCACTTTGGGGCTAAAACAAGCCCAAATGATTTGTTCACTTCATTTATAGACTTCTAACCAGCTTTACTGGTTTCCTCTGGACATTTTACAGTACATTCACATGCTTTTCAAAAGTGATCACCCAATACTGAACACAGTCCTGCAGCTGTGCAGACAGTGCGGGCTTGCCAGTGCAGAACAAAATGGAAGAATTTCTCACACATCTTACAGACCATATTGCTGTTTATACAGTTATAACAGGTGCTAGTTTTGCAACTATTTCTTCGTTCTCAGTGTATGATTTTCAGTAGTCTTCTGAGGCTTTCATGAAGAATCTTTATTTCACCAGTTGTTTTCTATCCTATATTTATGTGATGAATCTTTCCTAGGAGTAATACTTTGCATTTGATGTTATTGAATTGCACAATACTTTTTTTTCCCCCAGAACATCTTCCCCAATTATCAGTATCATTTTTAATTTTAATCTTATCTTCAGAACTATCTGTGGACCAGTGCACTGATTACTTGGCAGTATGCTTACTTTATTATCCCTCACCTAGCTTGGTGTTGAAAATATGGAACTGAATTGGATCCAGAAGTGACTCCTGCAGAATTTCACCAGCTACAACTTCTATTACTGATAGATCCTGGTGTTTTCTTTTCAATCAGACAATATTATTCCCACCTGAGCAGTTGCCTCTGTCCAATCCATTCTGCCTTAGTTGGCTTAGGAAAAAGTCATGTGAAATAGCAAGAAAATCTCCCTAAAATCAATGTATCTGATCACTTCTGTTTCTCTGTCTGACAAATAGCATTAAAATGACTGGCACTATTTATTATTGATAACTCTTAATTTGCTTCTATTCACTTTCTTGTTTCCTCCTAGATGCTTAAAAATGGTTTGTGTTAATTATTTTAACATTTTCCAGGAACCAGCAATAACCTAAGAGGTCTTTTAGTCCAAATTCCTCTTCATGTTACCCCTCTTCATAAAGATCAACACTTCATTCTCCACATTCCTCTGCCACCTCTCTTTCCCACAGCAGACTCTTGAAGATACTACTGATAGTGTTGAGACTTCATTAGATGGCTCTTGTATTACTCTAGGAGTGAGGCTCACTGAGTCCTGCAAGTGAGGAAACATCTGATCTATCTGCAGAGTTCCCGAGCGTTGCCTCATGACAGTTCTTCACTGGGTGAAACCTGATGGAGTTATACTGGCCAAGGAAAACTACATCCTGCAACAGTCACTGTCAGTTTGCTCTGGTGATTGACAAATTGCCCTACACAGGAGCCCTCTAATACTAACACTATCTTCGCTTTGATTATGATCAATAGATATTGTGATAGTACTGTGAAAAGTGCTGTTTGATTACTTTTACATGAAGGGAGTACAAAAATGTCTCTTAATTCAAAGTATCAAAATATGAGCTGAGAAGCTGGCAGATAAATTATTAGAATACAGGCTTTGCACTGATAAACTTTTGAACTTTCATTGAACTTGTATATTAAGAATAGGCAATTTTTACAAGAGGAAAATTCGCTAGACAACCTACAATTTTTCTTTCATATATTTAAGGAAGATGTTCAATCTGGTAAGGAAATAATAGTAATTTATGTCTTTGATAATTGAGAAGGATTATAGTTCTATACACAGAAAGCAGCAACTGTCACCTGCTCTCTGTTGCACCTAGCAAAGGAACGGACTCATCAGCAGCCGTCACCTGCTCTCTGAGTCACAGTCCTATTAAAGAGGTAGATACCACCTTAACCAGATGAAACCTCAATATTTTGGGTTAGGATAAGAGGGAGACTTCCATCTCCCTGTAAAATGAAAACATCAGTATCATCCTATTGTTCTCTCTCTCCTGCCTTATGGCTTGCAACAAAATTATTAAATCCTTCATCTTCCTTGTGTCCAATTCCTGGAAATGAGAGAGCCATTCCCCTCTCTTACACAGACACAGGGACAGCCATCCCTGATAGTTACAGAGCTGCCTCCTTCAGGCTGGGCATGTTTGCAATTCTCCGTCCAGTGCCTTGCTCTAAACAAACTGGTATAAGTTAAAGGTTTATCATTCATTCATATCAAAAACATAACATTAATTATATATGTGGACTTTTTGCTGTTGACCCTGCTGTGATGGAAGAGTGAATCCGTTAAAAAAGATCTTCTGATATCAGACTACAGGGCACAAATAAGACTTCCTGACTAGGTTAGCGGCATCCTACCTAAATAAAAACTCATGGAAATGAGACAGTTAGAAGGACTGGTCTGTGGACACGCCAACTCATCCAGCCTTTTTGAGCATGGAGATCATGTATTTACATCACACAGAGCAAGTCCAATCCCCTAAAAATCCCATCAGCCTTGAGATCTGCGGCTGCGCAGAGACATTCGGGTGAAGGTTGCACGTGTGTGGCAGGTGAGGCAAGCCTGCTCAGCTCCTGAAAGAGGGTGCAGACCCAGAGAAAAGAGGCACTCGTCCTTCTGCCCTTGCTGGGGCCACCACCAGCACCCCGGTGCTGTGCAGAGGCCAGCATGCTCACAGGGAGCTGGGTCTCCGCTGAGGCAGCATGAGGCGCTTTGGCTTTCTGGTAGGTCTCGTGAAGGCTGGAGTCTGGGTGCACCACCCAGCCCAACTCCTTGCCTGGACTTCTCTTTTCTCATCAGAGACATATCTTTTCTTCATCTTCTTCTTTCGTTCTGCTGTGCGTAATCGGTCATTCCCACCCGTGTCCTCAGCCCAGAGCCTTTCAAAGTAAATGGGAATTTCCCAGGGTAAGTGGGAACCTCCCACTAGCTTAAACAGGCCTTGAATGAGTTCTATTTTAACAATTTTTAGGGTGCTTGACATTGCAATACTGACATAAGTCCTCTGTATTTATAAAGGAAAACTGTGGTAATTTTCTTTCTTCTGTTCTATTAACTTTCAGAAATGAGTGATGCAACATGTTTTGATGAGGGTAGAAGTAGAGGATGATATTAATCTGACCAAATACAGATACCTGCAGATGTTTTAGCCACCCTAAAATCCCTTAGCAGAGAAAGGAGAGAAAATAAGACTGCCAAATTGGGAGCCAGTGTAGGCTAAAGCAGATGGCTTATGTGGGGCTGATGAACTGGTGACTTCTGAGATGAAATCAACCTCTGATGAAGACCCTCCTGAGATGATGAGCCTCCAGATGGAAAGCTTACTGCTTGTCTGCCAAGAGCATATCTCTGGTTTCCAACATGAGCACTGATCTGTCTTTTCCAGGATATTTTAGGTTTATTTTCCAGGATATTGCTGTCACTCAGTAATCTGCAAGAGACGAAGCAGCGCACTGCCAGAGCACACCTGCTCTGTGGGAGGGCAGCCCCACAGGTACCCCGGTGCTTGGGAAGGAGTGTGAGCTCAGGCCTTTCCCGGCACATCTCCACTGTGCAGGGTGCCCCTCCGTCAGGCCCATGCAGGCTCCCGCCGCCAGCCCCAGCTGCCCTCCCCCCCGGGCCAAGGGCTGCTCTCCAGCAACATCTGGCCCCGCAGCCCTGTCACTCCCAGGCGCTTCGTGCAGTGGTTTGTGCTGGGAAGCAAACCTGGCTGCCCCCACACTCCCCTCCTGCTTACAGGCAGAAAAACAGCTTCGGACTAAGTCAAGCTCTCCAGCTTTTAGCTCAGGTTGTAATGGGATCCTTGGGCCATGCTCTGCCCTTTTGATTTTTGATTCACCCAAAGGTAAGCCAAGCAAGTGGAGAAACTGGACAAAATACACACAAAAAAAATCTGGGTCCCTTTATTCCTTCCTTGCAAGTCTGGAATATTTTCTAAAGTATTGCAACCCAGACAGCCCTGCTCCTTGGCTGGAGCAAAAACCAGTCGCTGTCACACCCTCTGGCTCAGCCTGTCCCAGTAAACTAGACGTGCCCAGGAATGTTCCTGGGCACCGAGGCCAACTGGCTTGCAACAACCCATGTGTATGTTAGCAATCGCTCCGACCTACCAACGTTTGCAGTCTGCACGCAGCCGCCCGCTGGGAATGATCCCTGCACAGCACCGAGGCCTGGCCCCCTGCCAGCCGCCCCGGGCTAGTGACTGTTGTCAGGATTTCACAATATAGATGATCTTGTGCCTGTGTCTGAGCACCTTCCCGGGCGCTGCTTGTTTTATACCGCTCTCTATACTTACACGTTTCTCTCTTTAAGAGCCTCGTGCCCAGCTGCTCCACACTCCATTTCCCCACAAGTGGCAGCTGTAACAATTTGGTGTCCTCTTTGCTGCTGTTCAGGATGCAAAGTCGCAAGTTGAACCGAATATTCCTCAGCAAACAATTTCCCCACTGTTACCTCCAGGAACTGGGCCCACGCTGGCAATATCATTTCCATTGCTTTGCTTGCTAACAGTGTCCTGGCAGTGAGGTTAAAATCGCTCATACAAACTGAAGTGCTCCTTGTGTGGATAGGACCCTATACAAGTAACTTCCCCTTTCTTCACTGTATCATTAGCTTAAGGTACATTAAATCTTTCCTGTTTATCAAAGTTTGCCCAAGATATTTCAGCATAATTCTTTCATTGGAAAATACTGATCAACTGGAGTCTAAGCGTTCAGTGAAAGTGTAATGCTGCGGAAAAGTCAAGTCAGAAAAGCACATTTTGGCCTTTTCAAAAGGAAACAATTTCAGTCTTACTGAAATAAGATGATATATAATGAAGTTGAAACTAAATCATCTTCCCATTTTCTCTTAAATTTGATTTTTGAAGTGAATTCAAATGAAAATATTAGAAACATCAGCCTTTTCCACGAGTTGTAGCTCTGTTACCGTGTTTGCGGACAGTGGAGAGTGAAGTGCTAGCTGTGCATGGCAGCTGCCATGCAGAGACGCTCAGGAACGGTAGGCTGGCAATATCCTGGGCACAAATGTGATGTTTTTTTATCATCTTATTTTGTGAAGATATTGAAATGAGGCAAGTCTATAAGGTTCGATTTTGCAATGGAAAAATGCTACACATGTTAAATGTGAGAGTTATTCACTATGTGTGGCATCTGCCTCACAAAATAGCCCTCAAAGCACACACGCTGCAGCCATCCTCCGCAAATCTCCCCATATGAGAAGCTCTTTCTCCTTCCTTTCCTTCCCCCACTCTTTGCCCTGAGGAAATCAGGATTAAGACATTACTTTCTGGCTTCTTTGAAGTATCCCAAACCCCCAGACCCTAAAGTCTTTCCCCTTTAGCAATATCGGGTGCTCTAATTGCAATATGTACTTTACATGCAAATTTTAATGATTAGGTTAAAATTAGTTTCTCCTGGAAGGTGAGCAGCAGTGTCCCCTGAAACAAAAACAATTTCTTCGAGGCAAATCGACAGCACATGGGAAAGCAATGTTAATTTGGGTACCTACCTTATTGTATATGCCAGTGAACTTTCCATATACAGAAGTTTCAAGATAAAGCAATACTGGGGAAAGTAATAATAACAGGCTAAACTTTGCATATGAGATTGCAATAGCAACTTCCTTATTGTATTGTATGGATAACAAATCAAAATTCAGAAAAAGTAGAGCTCTCAACATTTGGTTCTTACTAGAGTTATGTAATGCAGTGCTCAGAAGTTTCAGATAATACCAGAGACTCTGCTTGATGGTTTCATTGCATTACAAAATGTTTGTGAATCTCTAGTAATTAGGAGCCAGTGCAAAAGAGAGGTGAGAGCAAAGAAGATGCTGAAAATAATTTAAAAATATATATTGTTTTTGGAACACAATTTTAGCTCACTTTTGCAAGTCCATAAATTGTTGACGCCAAAAAATTCAAGACTTCATGTGCTACTGCAAGTGAAATCTGTGCATTCTGGAGAACTAGTATGCTAAATAAGACACTGACAACTCATTTATCTTCATTACGTAATATGAAATGAAACTGGGTGAATCAGGCACCAAGCTGGGAAGCTGTTTTCTATTCTCAGCTCTGCCCATAATTTGTCACATGGTTTTAGGACAAGTTCTTCATGGCAGAAATTCCAGCTGAAGAAAAGGGTGAGTAAGACCAACGTTTTTGAACGTGGATGCCAATAGTTAAGTGCTTAGCTTTAGTTGATATTAAATCCTTGGGATCCAAGAAATGCACCGTACCTCTGAATATTAGATTATTTTTTCAGAAGTTTAAATATGGATTTATACAATGAACTTGCACTCCTGGGTGAAAAAGTGCATAATTCTATTTTCTCATCTGTAAAATGGGGAGAATGTATGAAATACCCACTGCTGTGCAGCATGTGGGAACCTACAGATAAAAAGTGATAAGTATGGAACCTCATTCCATATATTATCAAGTATGTACACATATTTTCACATATTTAAAACACCATAAAAATATAATTACTATGCCATCACCACTCTTACTTCCACAACAAAACTACATTGCTCTAAAACAATAATGAATTTCCAAAATACTGCACTATGGACTGAATAGTGTACGGGCACAAGAAAAAACAGGTATCTTTTGATCAAGCATAAATTTATGTTAGAAACTAGAATAAGATTCCTCATGATTAGAAATGGAAGAACTACCTTCCAGTAGGAGCAAATAACCTAACTAATCCCTCTGTGGGGCTGTAAACAGGTTACATGAAGCTGCCTGAAATAAATGCACTTATTGACCTTGGGAGTCTTTTCCATTACTGCATTCTTTTACCGGTCTGAACAGTCCAATGATGCTCATCAGAAACGTCTCTCACTCCCACATCCTCTGGTTTGGACAATTCCTCATGCTCACATTGCACAATGAATCAGGATGAATACACACATGGGACCCAGATGAGCATCCCATTTCCAGTGATCCACTGAAGCATATGGAGGATATGGCACTGAAACAACAAGATACAGCAAAATTCTTCAAAATCTAGGAAGAAATAGATCTCCTTAACACTGACTCATTCTGTAGTTGAGGAATCAAGGTACAGGAAGAGTTTCTCAGGAAGCTAACATGCCTGCAATTACAATATTGCTATTATAGACATATAGTTAATTTGTGGAGGGTTGGGAGGCTTCTTTTCTTTTTCCTCTCCTCTCCTCTCCTCTCCTCTCCTCTCCTCTCCTCTCCTTTCGCCTGTCTAATGCCTTTACTGCTTGTTAAAGCTTAGAGAGTAAAAGAAAAAGTCACATGTATTCAAATCCATTGATCTGATCAACATCAGCTGAAGGTGTCTGAAGAACTGGCAAAGTCATTAGCAGTGATCCCAGAGACCTCCTGGAGCATGGGTAAAGAACCACAAAATTAGAGACAGTCCCAAATGTTGCTACTTTTGAAGTGGGAAAGTAGAGGATGGGCACTACAGAGAACTCTGTTGCTACTTTTGAAGTGGGAAAGTAGAGGATGGGCACTACAGAGAACTCTGCTTGACTTCAGTATGCATGGAAAATACTCTAATGTGATGCTAGACTTACAAGTGAGGATGAGTCAAGCTGTTCAGCCTTGCATTGGAGGCCATGAATGGCCACATAATTGTTTATTGTGTCTCTACTGATAGGTGACAGCTTCCCAAACCATTCAGATCATCCCTTCGTGTTTGACTACATCTACTAGGCACACATCATTCCAACTATCTAATGAGTGGGCATGACTATTTGGTCATGGTGCATGAATTTGTTCCCATCCAGTCTGTGTTGCTCAAGATCACTGAGTACCTGGTGGAAATCCACCATGCTAGCTAGGAGATACGATGGAGAGGGGGAATGGCTCCTAGAAGGTGCCATTGTCAAGTCACACCACATGCCTGACTCAGAGACATGAGATCGTACATGGGAATACTGCAGGGCATACATGTTCAATCAAAACAGCTCATATTTTGAGTATTAAATATTTAAAGAAGTAACGCAAGAACAAGTTGTACCTCATGAATTATTCACAATAATTCGGTATTTTGAAAAGTGAATATTTGATAAACTGTGACTTGTAATCAGAAAGAGAAGAAAATCATCAGTACATTCAGTACAGTATTATTCATTACCAATTATTTGTTCATTTCCAGTATCAGGTTATCTGAGTCTTTGAGCTATTTACCCATGCTCAGAGCTCTCCTCTGAACTCCTCAATGTCACTTTGGCCCGCTCTGCATGCCCACAAGAGCCCCAGTGCCCATTTCTCCAGCTCAGGTCCCTCGCAAGCAGAGCAGTGTGGAGCCTTGGGCACCTCTCACCCGCATTCTCCAGTCAGGTCTCCAGCACTTACTCATCCTGCTGTGGGCTCCAGCATCTGCAGGGCACCAGCACCTGCACAGACCCAGGAAGGAGCTGAGTGCTGCTACAGCAAGAGCCACAAGTCCTGCAAAAGCTCATTTTCCAGGGCAGACCACAGTTTGGGAGCAGAGAAAGCATGAGGCTATGGCATGGTGGGATTTGAGAAGGAGGGAATGTAATATGCCATTCATCACCATCTCCCCCTCTACTCCATGGGCCTGGCTGCTGCTCTGAGGCAGCCTCCATTTGCATTGCAGTGGGAATATTTCAGTCTTTCACTAGCAAACTCCCTGCTTGACTCCTCCAAGCTGAAAATAGCTGGTTACTCCATATGGGGAGCAAGCTGGGGAAGTCACCACAACCTCACTTAGCAGTTTTGTTCACAGCATGCCATAGGCACGAACCTTGCAACATCACCAATTCCCTTAAGGTCTGTGGGATTCAAAACATACTTTCCATGCCAATATGCTGCCTTTCTTTAGTGAAACTTTTCTCAGTCCATAAGGGTCAGGCTATGTTGCAAATCTCATTCGTATGCAATATCTCCTGATAAGGCACGGTTCTCCCACTTTATCGTTCAGCAAACCTGGATTATTTTTCACACCTTCGAATTTAAATGAAAATAATTATGCGAAATGGGGCAGAAACGGCTGCTGGATCGCAGTCCTGAGAGCAGCAGATGAGTTGAGTCTGAAAACACGAGCACATGCACCCTGGAGCTGTCCTCAGCTCATGCTATAGGCCCTGCCAGGGGAGTGAATGTTATTTCCTTGAAAAAAAAGAAAAAAAAAAGAAATAAAAAAGGGGAGAGAGAGAGAGAGGGACCAGTGCAATACCTTGCATGTTATACCATCGCAAAATGTTGTGCATGAGCGGTTTTGGCTAGGAGAGCTCTGCTGTTAAAAACACCTGTGTTTTAACACGCAGCTTAAGATGTAATTATAAATGAGTCCCAAATAACTATGAATGTGTGTTGTCCTTTGCCAAACAAGGGAATGGTTGTGTTTATAACACTGCCTGGAGAAATCTTCCATCCTGGCCCGGTGGGATGGGGAACGGGCTCCTGTCCCCCTACCCCATGAGCTGCTCTCCTCATCCCTTGTAATTAACTCCAACACGCGGGGTCCTGCCTTGGCACTGACCTGCGCAAAAAGCCAAAAGCCACCAAGATGGAAGACCTTTCCAATCATGGGAAGAAAATTCCTTCTTCCAAATGGTTACAATCCACAATTGGTACCCACAGAGCTTATGGGAATGGTTTAAAGAACCTTTTGTTGGAAAATGATCCTTTTTTCTTCCTCCATTTTCTCTCTTTCTTCCAGTGGCAAAATTAAAAATAAAATAAAATAATAAACTGGGAAAGGAAGAGAGATACTGAGAGAGAAGAAATCTGATTTTCACATTCCTCCTTGCTTCTCTAAAGCTACCTAATTTTTCCCAAATATTTTCAATAGACTTACACCAAACAACTGGAATGATTAAAAAAAAAAAGAAGAAGAATTTCCAAACCTGCAGAATGGAAATCAATATTCTATTTTTTCTGCAAAGATAACTCTTCTTGACCAACTCACGATATGCCTATCAAGGCAGGGCTGAAAATTATCCCTATTGCTTATGGGACCAAATTACCTCACAACACAGAGAAGAAAAACAGACAGGACATGTCATGATACCACTTATGTTAGCCTCATATATTGCTCCTTTCATGTTGGGAAATGATTCTATCTCCATTCATCTTTGTCTCTACTTAGCCAATTTCTAAACCATGTTGGAACACTGTCTTTCCCCGTGCAATTATTTGGACTTCCTAGTAGGCTCTTGCAATGCATGCTAGCAAGATTTTTGGAAAGATGACTGCATATCATTTACCAGCTCTTTATCTGATGTCAGCTCCCTACAAAGTTGTATTATTATGACTAAAGGTGTAATTTTAGCTTGCATAAAGCTGCATTGGCTTAATTCAGCTGATATAAATATTTTGTCATTAATAAATATGTAGACACCCATATCAGTCAAAACCTTGTTTACCTTGGGCCAGGTACTTGTACTGTTGAATTTATAGTCACAGGTTAAATCCATATAACCTATGTGAAGGTGCTTTTTTTTTTAATACACACACAGAGGTTACATCAGTTTAATTAAAAGCAGATTCTGTGTAGTGCTGTATACTAGCCCTAAGGGATGGGTGGCAACATTGGGCTTTACGGAAACTATAAGGAATACATAAGGAAATGTGATATATTTGCCAGAAGACGCTGACTGTTCAAACCTTCTTGGCTCTTCTTGGCATATTGTAGGAAGGATTTCCCTGATATTCCTCCTTTCTCACCTAGAGCAAGCAGAGACTGAAGAGAATGCCTAGGAAGCTGGCACCCAGATCTAGAGAAACAATTGCTGCGGTGTTAATCATTTCTGAAAGTTTGGAAAGTCAATATAGGTCTTTGTCTTTCATACATACCATACAGGGCATTTATTTCTGTAACTTTCCTTTTACAGCATGATCTGTGTATCCTGGGCCAAGCACTACCCCCTGGAAAATCAGTAAATATATAACTGTGGTTTGGGTGAACTTTAATAATTTAGGTGCCAAGTACACCTGATTTAAGTTGTTCTCCAACAATTCTGGAGACACTTACTGTCAACACCCACAGAAGTTTGTACTTCTGTCCATAGACCGCTTCCACATGTGCCTGGCTTGTGGTGGGGGAAGAAAACTTCCCTGCAGCAAAAAAGAGATAACACCAAATCAGTGTAGAAACCACATCATCAGTACAGCCATAGAGAGAGTAAAATGGTGTTTTAACCCAAGCTACCTAATCACAGCCAGAGAGGCTAACCACGCGTCCTCTGGAACAGTCCTCCCTCACCTGTTTTCCATCTTTCCATCTTCCTTATTTGGTACACGTGGTTACCCAAGCCACAAACCCATGGGATGGAAAAGTAAACCTCATCTTCAGCCAGCGAGGTAAAAGCAGAGCTGGGAAATTAACCTGATGGGAGGGGAGGGAGCTGGTTTTGTCCTTCTGGAGATTTCTTATGCCCCAGTACACAGTGCAACACCAGCATAGAGGCATGCCTGTAGATTGCTTCAGCCATGGATTTCTTTTTAAGGAATGGATGTTGCACACAGAGGTGCGCTGAGCAACCACTTAAAATAGTTAGGTGGGATGTGCAATACCTGCGACATAATGATAAGCTACCATCTATCAGCAAATTAATTAAAGTAGGCTGATAAATGCACCCATGTTGAGAAATATGTGAATTCTTCAGTCCCAAAGACAGCTAGGAAAGAAACATATCTATTCAAAAATAATGGTGCAGTGGTTGCTTTTCCCTTTCTGAAGTAATATTCTCCATCAGAAGTTACAGAGCCTGATCGACCATTCTTTGGCTCCAGAACATGTGCCAAAAGAACACGGTTAGCAAGGAATAGTATTTGCACTTGGCTCAGGATTTGAATACAAATAGATATAGAAAGGTGTTTGAGACAGGATGCATTCAGAGGATGTCTACCGTGACTTTTCAGGGCTGAAAGTTAGAAAATACATAATATGAACAAAGAAAGCAATCCCTTTAGATGTGGCAGGTATTAAAGCATTTCTTTCCATACTAATTTTTTCTAGGAAGATAGGGGAACATGTCTAAAAGCTGTTGTTGCCTTTTCCTGTATCTTTTCTATTTCTATCTGTTAGCTCTTTTGGGACAAAGAAACTCTTTTCCTCCTTAGTCCTCCATCCTCATTAAAAAAAAAAAGAGAAAAAGAGGGAAGTACCAATAATACAATACCAATAATCCCATCTTAATGGGATTGAAACTGAAATAAACAGTTCACATAAACAAATGAAAAATCAGTCTCTTCAAAATATAGCAATCTAACAAGCTGTAAATTTGCCCACTCCAAACCCAGGCCCTTGCCCAGCACCGATGGGCGCACTGGGGTTGTGATGTGGGCACTGGCTCCCAGGTGCTCCCAGCTCAGGGGCAGCTCCCTACGCAGCAGCACGAGAAACGCGTGAGTTGCCATTCCCCCTTGGAAGGATGCAGCGAGCACCCCAGCAAGTGCCTTGGAGCAGCTGAGGCCAGGGGACACGCTCTGCTCTGCCGGCTCTGTAAGGGAGATGCAGACGCCCAAGCGGGAGGGCAGCCCCAGCCGTGACTTCCCAGCCCAACGCAGCAGCATTTTCCAGAGCTTGTCTCTCCGAGTCTTAACGCTGCAGATTAATTTCCTAAGCGCCTTTGTTGGAGCATAATGAACCATTATTCATGTCAAGATTATGTGATTTCAAAAGTCAGAGATCATCAGAAAACTGAAAAGGTTATATTTTATTTGCACAATTGGTACAATAAAATAGTAAAATTATCATTTATTTGCCATTTTTCATGACAGTATTTTTGAACGTGGAATCATATAGTCACGACTATATATTTTGTCTAATCTGCCGAGTACCATAGAAAGGCAGTCTATTCTGGGATGGATTGGAGCCAGCATTCTGAATGAGCATTTTAGACAGAAATATTCTAATCTGCCTAATGTTACCTAATTATAACCACTTCTGACATCTCTTTTTGTATTAGTAGTGTCATTGTGTGACATTTAAGCAAGGAAAAAAGACTGTAAGATTAAGCTGAGCAGCTCTTACCTTATTGAGCACATGATGACATCTATGATGTGACATCAGGAGCAATTATTACACTAGTAATTTATTTATATATTTATTTACTTCTGCTGCAGCTCTCTGAAGAGCCTATTGCACACTCTGTTGCATACCTCATCCTCTTGGTAATGTAATTGTAATGTGGCTGATATATGTGTCTGCTTTAAAATTCTTGGAATGGCATAAAAAGCAGGAGGCAATCTCTACTTTGGGTTTTTACAAACAGGATTGAAAAATCAGCTTAGAAAAAGGAAAGATGTGGCCATAGGTCAAGGATCATCAACAAATTGATAGTATGGAGAAAGAAAACACATATATAAGGGGATGAATATTGGTCAGACAGGCCTTGTAATCTGTGAAAGAACTGAATTTGATCTAACTGATTTATATCTAAGTATTAAATTCCAAACTTTTACTGGAGTAGTATTTGTTGTCATGTACAGGGTTATATTTAGAAATGGATGAAGACCTCTGTAATGCTAGCAGAGAGATAAATACTACCAGGAATGTATTATTATTGTGTCATTCACTTCGCAGATGTAGATTAAGAAGCAAATGCAACAACTAATGGCACTGCTTACTTTTTCTGGACGCGATAGCTGACAGACATCTTCGCCAAATAATCACAGAACCTACTAGAGGTAATACCATATCAGGCACGGGTTTGGTAGGCAGTGAGAAAATTACAGAACAATAGATCATAGAAGATAAACTCAGATTAACTTGACATGAGAAGATCCAGTTTAAATTAAATGGAGGGTTAAACAAAAATAAGTCTACAGTATTTTCTTTTTAAAAAGGACAAACTGCAAAATAAAGAAAACAAGTCAGTAAAATCAGCTTGAAGTGCTGTAAAAATTGAACGTGTGGAATTCAGGAATTCCCTTAAGTAAAAGATACAAAAACTATTGGAATTAAGAAAAGAGAAAAAAAAATGTTACAGACTTCAGACATGGCTGGATAAACTGCCATTTTCAATAAGGTATAAGGAATAGGCAAATGAAACTGAAAGAACTTAATGTATTAAGTTCCAAGGGGAGGGGCAGACTGTCAGCACCCACAGTAGGGAAAACAAAAAAAAGATTCCTAAAGGTAAATCGTGTTGGAGAAATTTATTATCCTGTTTTACTAAAGTATTATTTTTTTAAATAAATTTAGATTAGATTTAAGCTGGATCTCCATAAAACGTATTATTTATTTATTATTTAATATTGTGCCACATGAGAAATTATTAGTTAGAACGGTGAAAAACAGTAAGTCAAATAATTTTAAGATATGCATGAAACTAGCCAAGGGAGAGAAAAAACAACATATCTGTCTGGAAGAGAACTATAGGCACAGAGATTTGTCAATATAGCTTCTTATCAATATGTTTCAGAACAGATATTAATTTATTCTTGCAGTATAACACAGAAAGCAGGGCTATGGAATGAATGACAATCAGAATATCAGAGAAGGAAAAAACGAAAGAAACTGAAATCGAGGCTACAAAACAGGATTAAATTTAAACATCCAAATGCAAGATCAGGAACCTGGAGATTATACAGATTTCTGCTAAAAACCAGGACCTCATCCTTCGGAATGGTAGTGCAGGAGGAAGAATTAGACACACGGCCCTCCCCGAGGATGACATTTGCTGATCATAAGAGGTGGCCACACAAGAAAAGCAAGCACAAGCGGAGGACACCTGAAGAGCAGCCACGCCGCTGGACAAGGCCGCCAGGAGCCAGTGCCTGTGATTCAAGGAGCATGAGCTGAAGCAGAGGCAGCTGTGAAGAAAGACAACGGGCACCACGAGCGACTGCAGACCCTCCTGTGGAAGCAGGGGCAAACACCGCTAGTTTGTTCTAGCAAAAAAAGGCTAAGAAACACTAGAGCTGACATTTATAAATACCAGAGAGGGAGAAGAACTATTTAGGCCAAATGATAGTGTCAGAAGGAGCGCAAAGGTATCAAATGACCACAAATCTCCACAGGCTGAAAATCAGGAGGAAGTTTACAGGCATTCAAGGAATGATTTCCTACAGCAATAGAAATACTGGGAGCCAGAAATCTAACTGGTCATTAATTAAGATGAGTCAAATAAAGGGGTGGTATGTGACATGCGTGTGAGGCCACAAGACTAAATTTGGTGTTGTAGGAGGTATCATGTAGCCCTGAATCTTTCATCCTGAAGAATTCAGAAGAATTCGGAA
>NW_010582310.1:7243-45898 GCF_000705375.1 Tinamus guttatus
TTTTTTTCCTTTATTTCTCCATTTTTTTTTATTTTTTCTCCATTTTCGATTTTTTCCCCTCCCGTTTCGCTTCGGGCCCGTGTTTCCCGGCGGCAGAGCGGAGCGATCCCTTGCGCCGGGCACCTCTTTGTCATGGAGCTCGCTCTCCTCAGCCCGTGCGCGGGGAAAAACCCAATAATCCCAGTATCAGTAAAGCAGCAGCTCGCTCCCTCGGCTCCGCCTGAGCGCCCGGGGCTTCTCCTCGCGCCCATCCGTGTTTTTGGGGGAGCGGAGGAGCGTCCCCTCACCCCCAGCCCCCCTTTAGCGCAGCCCCCGCGCCGCGCGGGAGGGAGCCGGCGGCCGAGGCAAAACAAAGGGCGGTTCTGTTCTGCTGGCGACACCCGCAAAAGCGGCGCGGGAGGGCCATTTCTTTCCTGTTTTTATTTTATTTCCTATTTTAATATTTTTTTTCTCATCTGGCTGCTGTGCCAAGTTATTTCGTGTTGATCGATTCCGGCGGAAAGAGCAGATTTTTTTTTTTTTTTTTTTGTGTGTGCGTGAGGGGGAAATCTGCGCCTTGTGACATTTCTCCCGTGCTCCTTGGCTGCTTTGTGAACGGGCTATGGTGCGGTGCAACTTTGACCGGTTTTTGTTCCGCCCCCTGCTCTCTTTTCACCCTATTTCATATAGTTAAATAATGCGGTGTTTAGAAAGAACTAATAGCATTGGGAGATGCTGCTTATGTGCAAAAGCGCTGGAGAAGATTTTAAAAAGCAGGAAAGAGTAGTTGTCTTTCAATTGATTTTTATTTTGTCTCTTTAAGGGGGGGGTAATAGGATATTTTAAAGCAACTGCTATTTTATTTTATTTTATTTTTTAACGAAGGCTTGCTTTTTTTTTTGATTATTTTAATTACCCCCTCAAAAGCTGCAGTTATTTGACCTCTGCAAGATGCAGCTTCTAGAAAACATGCAAGAATAAAGTAGTTGAGCTGTAATGCTCTTGTTCGTGCCATTGTGTCTCAGAGCCCGCTCACTTCTTTGTTGGGTCCTCTGGCTTTAAAATGCCCTAGTTGGCAAGTAAAATTACAAAATGTTTCAGCTAGTCTAAGCCGTAGATTCTGCCTTTGAAAAATCATGGTTTTGGTTATTTTTTCCTATTTTTGAATCAGCATTAGAAGGGAGGAGAGCCAGGGCAGGAAGCTGCTTCCGGTTTCTGTTCAGCAGCTTTTATTATTTTACAAAGAAAAAGGTCATTTACAAATGACCTGTTGATGATATGTCTGCAGTCACTTTTAATGCTTAAAAAATACTACTAAGTAGGAGAGTGAGAGTTTTCCGGAATGGGCTGCCCAGGTTGTCGTTTCGCGGGTGCCTCATGTCTATGTGGCTTTGTAGTATTTTACACCATTTCAAACTCCTTAATGCAGTGGCCAAGTCCAGAGGTCTATGCTGAGCGCTTCCCCACGTTGCTTCCTATGATTCCCACCTCCAAAAAAGCCTGATTTATTGAAAATTGAAATTAGACCATTTCAGAGCTACATAGGGTAGATATAAAAATCACTAATTGCTGTTGAAGTTGTTACCTGCCATGTTCTCTCAATGGCCAGGCAGCTTTAAGAGTAGGTTCTAGCGATACTTGGGCATCTGCTGGATATGTTAGTATGTTTAGATGTCTCCTAGGTCTAATTAATTGGGAGCACCTAAATTATGGTGAACATAGTTTTGTGATGTCCACCTAATGGGTGTTCCGATTCCCGCTAAACTGCAGCTACATACATGCCTTATGCAGCCAGCGCTCATTTCTGGAGTGAAAGTTGAGCAACTCCTAGTAGTTTAGTTCAAATGCAACTTCAGAGGTCAATGTTAATGTGAAGTCAGTCTATTTGAAACCATTGTGTGTTTTGAGATTGGTATTGGTTTCCATTAAGAAGCCCAGAATGGAAAACAGGATTATTACACTTCAGGATTTATATCTAGCGACTGTATGTTTGTAGATGCAAAATAGAATATAATCTGCTTGCAGCCAGTGGTATTTAAAACTCTTGCATGTAGTGAGCTAGTCACATGTATATTCTTATTTTAAAATGCCTTCTTAGGCAACAACTTTGAACAGAGCAAAGCAGAGAACTGGCAGCGTTTGTAGATGCTAACCTTGGCCTTGATCTAAAAAAGGAAGAATGAGGGTGTTTCATTAAAAATCAAACTCGCTTTCAAATCCATCCATGTAAGCCAAGTTCCAGAGGTGATTTGGAACCTCTTGCAGGATGCCCGTGGCTGAAGTGCTTGTTGCTAGTTGGTCACTGTGCCTGGCTGCTCGGATCGCAAAAGCTCTGACTGTAGGTGGCATGAAGAAAGCCCAGCTCTCTTGCTTCCAGACGTTCATTCCTTAATCTTACGATTCACAAGTGTGCTGACAAGACTGTCAAAGGAAATGACAGCAAAGAGATGGTAGAGGAAATCGGTCAAGCACTGCTGAAGTCTGCCGAGATAGTTCTGTGGAAAAAAAAGTAGCGTGTTTCCATCCCATCTAGTTTGTTTCCTTTCAGCCTGCCTGTTACAGGATGTGCCAACAAATCTCATTCTCCTATTGCAGTCCCCTAGTTGTACTGAAATTCATATATTGCATCCCTACTTGCGCCTGGGTAGCCTCTCGGGACAGACAGCCTTGTGGTGAGGATGCTAAATTTGTCATTTGCTTCCTAATCTCTGAGGTATTGATTGCCCCTGGGCAGTGCCAGGGCGTTCTGTGTTTCCCAGGAGGTGGAGGCAACTTGTGTATCTGATTTCTGTGCTTGCTGCTCTTTTTTTATTATTATTTTTTATTTTTTCTCTTCAAATATCCTGTATTTATAGTGATTTGGAGGCAGGTATTACTTGAAGTAGGCAGAGGTGACTCACTGCCTCGCACAGGTGAATGCCTGGCTTATCAGCTAACTGCATGAGCACTTTGCCATGGGCCTCTGTGGCTCACCCTTAGCATGTGCCTTTGAGCAGCAGATGAGTCTAGCCGTTTAGAATGACTGCTTGGGATGATCTCGTAGTTATGAATGAATGTCAAGCGTTTCATTGAGTCCAGCGTGACAAGCAGCCTAGGCCTCTCCAAAGCTGATGTGATGTGCAGGGAGGTTTGTTGTCTCGCTGGTGCCCTGTGCTGAAGTTAGGTGCCCACCAGCACAGGTCTGGCTGCAGCAGTGTCTCCTGGCTGGCGTGCTCGGAAAACCCCCGTGAGAACGTGGGGTCAGGATGGACTGGTCAGCATTCCCCGGCCGCTTGATTCACACCGAGCAGAGGTGCCTGAGTGCAGGCGTTTGGTTAAAGATTGATGGAGCAGTCATTGCTATGTAGGAACATGAATCAGCTCATGAATAGATAATAAAAGTTAAGCTGCTGGCATTGCTTCAATGCTGTTCAATTCAGTCATAGTCATTTGACTGTCCCCATTGTATTTATATAAATGGTTAATTTTAGGCTCCTGTCCTGTGTTGTGTGTGAGAGCGGAGTGGATCTTACAGTGCATTTCTGGCCACCATTCCGGGAACTTGTGTCTGGAAGTCGATCTTAATCTTCTGACAGAAGGTAAATGGCATCTGTTAGAATATGAATAGTCAAAACCTTTGACTCTGTCCAAACAGTTATGTTTTTGTTGGGAAGAGGATGCCTTCAGCTGAGGCTGAGCTTGCAGTGGTTCTGTGCTCACAGCAGAGCATGTTGCAGAACCTTGATATCCATTGTGCTGGCGCAAAAACAAGATGTGATCTCCCTTGATGTTAGCTGTACAGTTATGTCAACCAGATGTTTCTTCTGTGCTGACTCTGTTTGCAGCAACTTAATTACATAAACATGTTGTCAGAAGGGGAAGAACTCTTTTTAGAGAAGGTTTTTAGTTTTACGGGGTTAGAGAGGTGCTGCTCTGACCCTGCTAGTTGAGGTGCCCATGAATGTATCGGTGGACTGCCCAGCTGACAGGGTTAAGCAGGTTCGGGTTTTTGCTGAGGGTGAGTGAGCTTTCCCCAAGCCTCTTAGTTTACATATTCGGTGTTCAAGGAGGCAGAAGAACTTTTGTCGCTAAATGCTGCATTTCCATTTGTGGTTTGATGATGTTGGGTGTAGTGGCTGAGGCTCTGCGTTGTAGACAAGTCCCTAATGTAGCATAGAGATGAGCAACAAGATCCAGTAAGAATCAATTGGAATTAGATAAAACATAATTGATCTGGAGTTTTTTAAATTTAGGATCCTTGATTATGGGAGTAGCCTAGTAGAGGGTGCTGTGTTTTGTGTATTGGCTGATTTTATTTTTAAAGAAAAATTGATATTTCAAAATTACTTTCTAGATGCTTGCAAGATATGGGACTGGAGCAAGTTGTTGAGTAAAGGTCTTTAGGTGAGAGTTTATTGGAGATAGAACTCAAATCTGCTTAACCAAAATTTCCTTTAAGTAGATCCCAATAAATGGATCACTGCTTCTACTGCCAATTGCTTCATCTGCTTGGATATGCTTAGCCATTTGTCTTTCCAAGTAGTAATATTTTTGTAATTATATAACATTTAAAAGTACTTTGCATGAGCTGGGATAGTTCTTATCTCCACAATCATGGGCAAGATTGGGGATAGTAATCAAAACTGGAGAGAATGACTTTTAATAAAAATACCTTTTATAAAAAATGGGCATTAAAGGAGGTTAAATCCCTTAACCTTGGTCAGCATCAAGGAGGATGTTTCTTAATTATTATCCTTAATTATTATCTCAGTAATATTAGTTATTATTGAACTGGTGTCTCTGGGTTAGATGGAGCTTGAGAAACTTCCATTCAGTTGGTTGCCTGAGAAGTGATCAACAACCCTGAGGTCCATTGGGACACTCTAGGGCACTAAACCTACTGTTGCCACTAGTTTAGGAGAATGCATTTGTAGGTCCCTTTCTTGTGTTAAGATCACACTTCTCCGACAGTTGTAAATCTCCCCCAGAATCTTTCACTTTGTCTGTCGCGAGTTGCCTCTGCTTTTGAAGGTCAGGAATAGTAAATAATAAAGTCTTTATTTTCTTGTAAACTTGAGTGTTTCATCTGTATTTTTGTTATTCTAAGAAATTTTGTTCATATTAAATTATGGAAGTGGTCTCTGAAGAACTCCTAAGAAATCTCAAGGCTCCTCTTCTCTTAAGTGTTAATATGTATACTGCATAGTTGTCTGATGCTACCTTGATATCCTTTCTGCTAATCATAGCCACTTACATTTCACTACACAATTTTTTACAAGAGTAAATATTAGTAGAGGGTTCTCGCAAAGTTCAACTGAGAAAATATTCATGTTTCTTTTGTCATATCATGCAGTTGAAGTATTTACTTATTGTGAGGTTAGAGCTGAAAATCTGAGATACGTTACACATGGAGGCTTTACTATCAAGTAATTTACTTCCTTTTAGAGAACTTGTTGCTCATTTGCCTTCTGTAATGCACCTCTTGGGATAAACTGCTAATTCTAAAAATATGTCAGTTCCGCTCTTTCCCCCCTTGTATTTTTTTCTTTGTTTGGCTGTAGTTTGCCTTTTCCCTGAACTACTTAAAATACTCTGAGGAATGCTTAAAATGGAAGAAAATGCATGCATTTGAGTTGCTGTACTTGATCATTGCTGTATTGTAATGGCTAATGGAAGATTTGGTTTGTAAAGCGATGGAGAATACAAGGACCTCAACCCTTAGCATCTCAAGTAGGGTATGGTTTTTCTCTGAAATGTACCTCCTTTCTGGTGCTTTGTGTTGCCCTGGAGTTTTGAGAAGAGAATGTAACATGCTACTAATGATGTCAAAACCTGGCTTCTGACGGAAATGGGGAGATTTAATCACATAGAGGAAACTGTTTGCTGTTCTCACTATTTTCGTGCTTATTATCAAGCTTATGGAATTCCCTTTGTTTTTAGCCAGAAAATGGTTTCAGCTTATTCTTGCACTGGAAATTGGTATTGTCTGTGAATGACTGAAGGGTTTGTTTATTTATTTATTGATTGATTTTTAGTTTTTCTGCTATGTAGTGCAGAGAATCAGAAGGCCACCAAGTAGGCCCTTTGGTCTTTCATTGCTCTTTTTCATTTCCCATGTGATAATTTAAGCAATTTTGGGGTGGTGGTGCTGACACTTCAGGTGAGGATGGCACTTCTGGTCCAATCTGCTGTCCCCAGATCCCTGAGATGGAGAGCAATTGTATAACGATGCGCTGCACGCTCTGCGTTGGCAGAGCCAGCTCCTATCGCAGTGCGTGTTAGTTGGCAGTTGGATCCCTCCATCGTGCTTTGACTTTCATGGTCCAGTTGTCCCCTTTTGATTCCTGTGGTAGGAGGAACCATCATACTAGGCCTTTGACCTTTTTAAATAAGGTAATTGCCGTGCGGCTGCTAGCCCACATCAATTGTGTCAGCACTGCATACCCACATGCAGTACCAAATGAAAATACTGTTAGGGAGCACGGAGCAGGGATTGGTAAGTGTTGCTGTTAGAACCATGAGAATGCTGTAATAAAATGGGGGACAGGGGACATTCCTGCATATAGAGGGACAGTATTACAAGCAGTTTCCTTGCATTTTTGTTTGCCCATGTAGCTTTGGAGTGGAGCTCATGAAGTGTCTGAGCAGAAGCAGAGATAGCCTGTTCCAGAAGATGAAGGGTTTACTTTTAGTTTACAGCCAGGAGGGAACAGTTGAGGGGAGAAGTGAAGAGTTTATCTCATTGATGGGCATGTGTAGCCAGTATTGGTGTCTTTCAGGCTTTCTGAGTCCACAGGAGCAAGAATTAATAATGCAATTTGGGTTTTGGGCCTGTTTTCCTGTCTTATTTTACTGAGAGTGAGGAGCTCCCAGGTGCGTTGACACTTAATTTGCTAACTTTTGGAGGCTGCTGTAGAAATGCAAAATGGTATTACATATCCTTACTTACCAATACTTTAAAGTATGTAAACTAATGAAGCACCAAAAAATGTGAAACTGAGAGAATAAGTTGATAGTGCAGCCAGTGTGAATTCTATAAGCTTGAATTTTCCATTTCTCTCCTCTATTGCATCAGTTTTTTCAAAGTATTTCCTAAGATGACCAAGAGATTGGTCATGTCACAACTTTTCTGAGACACGAGCCTGATGATGAGGAAGCCAGCTGAGTGTTTTCGAATGTGGGGAGGTGTTACATCTGCTCGTAACCTTTGTCACAAGTGGAACAGATTAGAAGATGACAAATGTTGACTTGCTGCCAGTGGGCACATGCTCAATTCGGTATTTCCCAAGGCATGCCCATCAGGCTTGATACGAGCATACCCTCGGAAAGATCACCTTGATTTGACTTTTGTTCCGATGCACAAGCAGAAACTGTCTGGCTTCTCGGCTCTTTAAAGAGTAAGTGCTATATTTCTAGCTCTTGGCAGACATTGTCCACAAGTACTTCGTGTTCCATTGGGCTTGTGCCAAATTTAATGTACTGTGTGTACTGAAAGCATCAAAACCAGACCCACTTTAATTTTAGATTTTACAGCTACCATTATTGATTTTTCTTAGAGCTCTTCCATCCAAACTATTATTTTAATTTCTTTTCCCTGTGGGTTTGCAGGAATGATCTTGACAGTCTTTATTTGTGTTGCTAGAGTCTGCTTATGTGAGAGTTGTGTATCAGACCTGCAGTGGCCAGGCTTTCAATTTACAGAAGATAATTCAGTGTGCTGATTTATCTGCGAACGCCTGTCTCATACTGCCGAGTATGCTGTGACTAAGGGGAGTTTTGCAGACCAAGTCCCTCAAATACCTTTTGGGCGACTTGAATCTCATAAATACCTGAGACAGGATCAGCTAATTTTATTTCTTACAGTGCTAAGAATTCAGCAGGCTTCTATTTTGCAGGGCTTGTACGCTGTGCAAACACAAGTCGGTCTGTAAGACCTTGACCTCTGAAGGGGAAAAGGCAAGGGAAGAAGTGGGGTGCAAGTAGAAGTCGTAGCAGATAGACAAAGAGAGGAAGGAAGTGACGGAGAGAGAGAATAGGGCACGGTTCAAGCGGCCGTTGAGCGTGCGCTGGGCTGTGCGTAGCAGAACAGGCAGCAGGTCGGCTGATCCCTGCCTCACAGCTGTATCTGCTGCCTTCGTATTTTGGCTGCTCGTCTTTTATTTTCACCCCTGCGGGGCCAAGTAGCTGTGCATGAGCATGACTCGAGGCCAGGTGGCTCACAGCCATAAAAACAGAGCTTCACTTTTTACTAGTCGGTCTGCCCCTCTTTTCATTAAACGTTAGGCTGTTCTGATTTCTGCTTTGCACTGTCACCTTCTGCTGGTGATGCCAGAGTCAAGTCGCTCAGCTCTTCGAAGAGGTGCCCAAATGGGGAGTAAAAGGGTTTCTTGATACAGAGAGACTTAAAAATTGCAGGAATTTCCCCCATCCCTATGAATATTGGTTATTGCAAGTTAAATATATAGGGATTTCTGGTTAGCCTTTGTTATGGGCTTACGCTGGGCACCGAGTGTTTTTTGCTTGGCCTGACCCTTATGCCTAAGAATTGAACACATCTTTACTTTCAAGTTCACTTGTCCAGTCTCGGGCATAGTTCAAATTTAATTTAAGAAAGATGGTTGGTCTTTGGAAGCATGATGTCTGCTTTAATATTCGTGGAGCATCCTAAAGATTCAGAAACTGTGTTCTTCTGTCTTTCTTTTGTCCGTTCATCCCAATTTAATACCCATGTGCTGGAATCAGCTGTGGCCTCTTCCCATTTCTGCAGCTTATTTGCCACACAGTGCTAGGAGATGTCTTCTCACCATGCAGTCCAATGACTAGTTTGCAAGAATATATATCCCAACAGAAAGTTTTATTACAGCGGCTTGCTAGCAAAGTATCTTGTATTGATGTTAGTAGACAAACTGTGCATTATTTTTGGTTCCCAAGAGTGTTTTGATAGTTTTTACCATGGTAAAAGCTGTGATAGTGTAATTACCCTATGGAAAAATTTAGAGGAGATGACTGAACCTGGTAAGATGGAATAAAGGGCTGTTTCAAGATTGCTTGTGAAACTGGGGCAGAATTTAAAGTTTCTTGCAGTGCCATGCTTGTTTTCATGCTGAATTTTCGCACATCCTTCATATAAACTAAATATTGATTTTTAATACGGACACTAATCTAAAAGTTTCCTTTTGCTGATGAATGGACCTTTTGTTACCTAGCAGAGCATAATAAAATACTAAGGTTGAATAGAAGAGTGAATATAAAGAAAACAAAAATCAGCCCCGAAGTGAAGAATATAGATGACTAAGTGTCAGTTTGTCAATGAAATTGTAGAATAACACACTTTGGAAAGGACCTCAGGAGGTCATCTGGTCCAAGCCACTCCTCTCCCCCTTTTCCTTGCTACTTATAGGAGTTTCAAGTTAAATCTAACTGTTCCATCCCTTTTTGTGTGATCTCGAGTAGCATCCACACCAAGGTGTCTGCTGACAGTACTTACCTGCAGTTGTCAATCTTGTGTAAACGTAAAACTTACGCTTGCCTCAGGTAATTACAGAGTAGAGTTTCCAGGTTTCAGCAGAACATGATGATGAAATGGCCTGACTGGTAACTCGATGAATCATTTCAGGCAACCAAGTACTCGATCTGCTCCGCACTAGGAACATTGATTGCACACAGGCATATGCTGTGTTGAAAGACATGCTATTAACTGAAAAATTGCTTTTCTCAGAGTGTGTTTATTCTCCTAGACACTGAGCCAGCACTGATAAATCTCTGAGAAACACTGCTTAGAGTGGCTGTGGCCAACAGGTACCTTCCCCAGTGGACAAATCGCAATTGGTGGTGTTAGCCATGCTGGTGCTAATGTGGATGGGGCTTAACCATCTGGTCTCACTCTTGCTTTTTCTCACAGCGTTGAAAAATGTTGTCGTGTCTCCACTAGCAGCTAACTGATCTGAACCGTTGTTGACAGCACCGTCACCAGCAGGTCACTTGCTCGCTGCGAGCGCGGCTCTTGATTATGTATCGTAAATCCAAGTGGAAGTGCGGTTACAATCTTGCGGTTCTCGGACCTGGTGAGTTTACGTCTGCACAGTGCACAGAACAAACATTGCTGCTTGCATCTCATCTTCTCCTCATGAAAACGCTCGAAGAGAGGATCCAGTGACACTTGTGTATCTAAGGGCACCAGATGTGGCCGGTAGATGCACTCCCAGCATCCATTAGAGCTGTCTGATGTGGTGGGCTTCTTTTAGAAGTAAACCTCTTATTTACCTCGTAAGATTTTGTTTGAAATCAGTTGCTAGAACTGTAAGCGTAAAGCAGTACAAATAATATTAGTAATATCTTGCTTTTAGTATATTTAACTGTGTTTATGCTCTGTAAATCTGTTTCTGTTATTTGGTTTTTGTTGTTTGTGTGTTTCAAGTTTTTCATTGGACAAACTCTCTGGCATTTTCTCCGACAATGATCCACAAATTTTATAAAACCATGTCCACAAACAGTTATGTTAGAGATGCCTGCTGCACTGTACCAAATTGTCATCTCTTAGGCACAGATGTAGGATTTCCACTGCAGGCTGCGTTTCCAGAGGCTGCAGAGCTGGTGTAATAGTGGACTGTTCCTGAGTGGGGTGCCTTGCACAGATTCCTGCTCCCCAGGTCAAATTTGTGCAGTCCTGCACCCTCTTTTGCTTCAAATCTGCTGACCAGAATTTTTCCATGGGCTGACTCCTTTTGCTGACCTGAGAGAAACTAATAGCAGGAGGTTTCCAAAAGACACAAAGAATTGAATCTTCAGTTTTGGCATGACACTGACTACACTTGTTCTAGCCTAGTTGATAGACTTAAAACTCTTGCTTTGCTTTCAGTAGCTTTGTGTGAGGGTGCACTTAGGGCTTGTTCTTTGCCTCAGCCCCCTTGTTCATGGGCAGCAGCTGCTGCCTCCTCTCATAATCGCTCTTTTTGCACCAAAGTGAGGACATCAACTTTTCCGTGCTCAGACCAGTTTTATAGTGCTGGGGAAACAAAAAAGACCACCTCAAACACAGTGGATATGGTTGACAGTGAAAAGACTTGGACCTACAGCTTTGAAAGTGTTTTTATTTTTAAATCTTGGTGGATTGGCACCAATCAGTGTTTTTTCATGATCAAAGATACCGCTACTTCAATGGTTTCTATTTTTGTTTAAACTTCTAGAGTCTTAAAATTGCTTGTGAGCAGCCTCTATTGGTGATAAACAGCCTGAAGCGTTTTAAGTGCAGAAAACCCCACTTCATCTTATTTGGGATGGGCTGGCTGATTTGAATTCACTTTTCTCCCAGTGTCGGAGCAGCTGTGGATTCTACTGTGCTTGCTTTCCTGTCACATTTCCATCCTGGGTGAATTTTCCTTTCAAAATTACTTAGGTTTGGCACTAAGTTTCAAGGGGAATCTCAAGAGAAGATGCTACTCTAGATGGTCGAGAGCTTTAATTGTACTGCTGCTGGGAACTTTGTTTTATCTACTCAAAAGTCTCATCTTGCAGTGAACAAGTTACCGTCTAATGAGCTACAGTGAACCACAGAGATCATGTAGTGCTCAAGTATTTGCATGTAAGCCAAAACACTCACACCAGATTTTAGCATTAGCAAGAGAGTCGTGGGACCAAGGCGTTAGTGAAGCTGATGGCTTGAGAACTTCATCGCTTTAGAAAGCAGTGCACAAAAATACTATACCTGACACTGAGCGTTGTCTCTGGCTGCACTGTAATTATTTGAAATGTCTGGGGCTTATCCAAAATCAGGACAGTGATTTAAATTACACGCGCAGCCTGGGTCTGCTCTAGTGCAGTCTTGCTTGGGTAGGCCGATGGTGATCTTGCTTACGCTGGTTAATTTGGCTGCCTTCAGTGCAGCTGCATCCTTACTCCTGTGTGATTGAGCATGGGGTTTGGTGAGGTGGTACCCTAGGTGAACAGGAGCTGAATTTGGCCTGCAGTTTCTTCCTAAATGTGCTTTTGCTGGATTCAGTTTTGGGAGTATATCTAGGAACAATGCCTGTTGCTGTTGAGAATTGTTCATCTGTTAAACAGATGAACCTCAGCTTTATTTTTTGCACAACATTGTTAAAGCTTAAAAAGGAAGAGAGAACTCACTTCTTTGCTACTTTACTGTGCCAGGAAATAATCCTTCCTCCTTGACCATTTCCTTAGCTGTTCCAGCCATCCTGTGATGTAGCACTTTTAATAATAGCTTTATATAGATTTTTCTTTCAACTAATAGTTTTGGCACTGTTTACAAAGCCTCTGAAGGAGGGAGATCTTGCTGCAGTTTTCCACTCTGGGCTAAGCTTACAGCTGCGAGTACTTTTTAAAATTTAATTAAACATATTTGGAGCCTGCTGAGCTTGCAAATAACTATTCAAAAGGCTGAAGTTTTGTCGAAGGATGCTGTCTTGTGTTCATAGAAGCTGTTTTAGATTATGTCATGCCTTACTGGTGGGAGAGAGATGCTGTGTCACTTCCAGTTCATAGAAAAAAGTGTTTCCTGGGATCTTCGATGTCTCTTGGCTGCCACTTTAGTGGGAGTTTTAATTTTAATATTTTGACACCCTTTTGCTCTGATACCATTGCTTAATTTCTAGATTGTGGTTCTTTGTGTACAAAGGTAAAGATAAGTCTTGCTTTCTTTTATGTATACAGCCATAGCTTTATTCTTCTGGGGCCGGGTGTTTTAGCATTTGTTTTTCTTTTTATCCAGTTCGTAATTTTTATGCACATCTTATTTACATGCTGTAACTTTTGGGAAACCCAGACGATTTCAATCTGTTGATTTTAAAACTGTAAGTAATGTGAGGATGTTTGAGATGAAAATTGATTGCTGTGGTTGTCCTAAGCTTTTCATTTTGCTGAGCTGATGGAGGGTGATGTGCAAAAGACAGGTCTAGAAAGAAACAGGAAACCCAAACTCCTTGACTTTTACCCTTTGCTGTTTGCCTTGATGCTGTCCTTACCACAAGGACCTGGAACATGCCAGCATGCACCCTTATCTCCACAGTTTGACTTCTGAAAATCCCCAACGTGTAAGTATGGGCATGCATAGTTGTTAAAAAACTGTAAAAATAGTGTTCAGGAGCAAAAGTGAGTAGAAAAGGGGAAGTTAGTCCCAGTTATTAGCATTTACGTCCATAGGCACTTTGCTGTGCAGTTAAAGTGGAGCTGACTCTTCTAGTTGGACGAGTTTTGTGACTGAGGCTTTGTGAATTGCTGCATTTGTGCATTTTGGCTACAATATTTATATCTTACTCCTAAGTATTTAGAAAGAAATCTTTAAGGCTTTTATTGCTTCTCATTTTATTTCTACTATGGTATGAGTGTTCTTTAATTTGTTAGATTTGAATTATGTTAATATATAGGTGTGTATCTGATGTTATGGATATTACTAACCTATACTTTCACAACAAAAAAGCACTCAAGTCAGATTGGTTCTGAATAGGTTTTTTAGAAAAGATATTTTTTGTCTATACTTTTTTCTCCTATAAAAATGAAATGTTTCTTCTAAAAAGAAGAAAGCCCCAGTTAGTTCTGAAGTGGTCACTGAAGGAGAAACACACGTGTGAAGTAACTGCTCGATGGGATGTCGCCCTTAGGTTGGTCCTGCAGTGTTCCAGCTGCTTCTGGACCCTTTTGGGCACAGCTAGAGCATGGCTATCTGCTCTTCTTTTCCTCTTTACTGCTGCTTTCTTTTTCTTTTCCCTTCCCAAGCTTATTTTGCCTGACCAAGAAGTTTTTGTCACCATTGTAGTGGGAACAAAATGAAAACCAGCAGCTCTAGTGGAAGCACAGCTTCTTAAATGGAAGCAGATGCTTTACAAATGTCCCAGGGTGACTGGGGAGAAAAACCCCTTTAATCTGTTGTCCTGCATTGTGCGAGAGCTGGAGGAGGTCCCTGTGCCAGATTGCCATTGCGTCTCCCCTACAACCTGCAAGCAATCCCCAAACTCTGTAACCTGAAAGCTACATCCAAAAAGCAAACTGGAGGCCAAATGCACCCTATTCATCTGCAATATTTATATAGTTCAGAGCTTATTTTGGGGAAACGTAAAATTCATGCACTCCTGTCTGTGAAATGCTAAAAGTACAGAATGACTTCAGGATTTAAAGTCCATCAGTGGCTGTGAAGCCAAAGTGATTTCTTTCTTTTATGCTTAGTGAATATGTGTTATTTTTATAACTGATGGTGAACTTGCCAGAGTCAGACTGAGTGCTGGAAGATTTTTATGACCTTCTAACTAAAAAACCCTTTTGCAGGTTTGCAGTGAGTAATACCCCCATGCCAGCTACTGCAAAGGCAGCCACTTGTCCTGTTAGTTGTTCCTGCTACTCTGCCTGACAAACTGTTAACCTCTTGCCCAGTATTTTTTAAACTCTTTCTGGTTTGAGTGCCGAGGCTGGTTACGTTGGCTTTACAGTAGGGGAGTTCTTCAGTATTATTTGCTGCATGTTTTGTATGGTTGACTACTTGAATGGGCTTGTTTGAATGTTTTCTTTCCTCTGAATTTGCATGGGTTTAGGAGCTTGAATGTGGTCAGACATCTCTGTTGAGTCTGGCTAGTAACTTTTTAACATGTGCTAACTTGCTGATGACTGTTCAGAGCCTCTGCTGCGTGAAGTTTCTCCTCTGCAAACGGATGATGTGGGAGATCCTTAAGCTGGAGAGTAAAGGCAAATAACAAAGCAAATGGAGCAGCTTTCCACAAACCTTTGTGAATACGTGCAAGTGAGGCACAAATGTGCTCAGTGTGAACAGCTGTTAGCAATTTTACATGTTCGTAAACAGTATCAGCCCTGAGAGGGGCAGCCTATCCCTAAAAACACCCAAAGATTATTTCACAAGAGCCAGATTTTTTTGCCATGAATCAATTTGCACTTAACAGCTGACTCAAACCAGAGCAAGTGAAATTGCTCCACCATATCAGATTACTGTTAACTTGGTTGCTATAAAAAAAGTGGAACTCCACGTTTCTATAGTATCCTGTGATGAACTTGGCAACAATGATGCCCAACCAGTAATGTTTTAGTAGCCTGCATGGATATCTGCAGCACACAGTGCAGAGTAGTGGCTTCAGTCAAGCTCTTCCTCGAGATTCAGGAAGGAAGAAGTCTGCATGGAATCAGCCTGTCACATGAGTTAGCAAAAGGTGCTGTAGATTATATGAAATTAATTCCAAAGTGGTGTTAATTACTGCTTTATTTCAGATAATCTCAATTGTCTGTTACTTTAAAATCATTTAGTCATGGTACTTGTGCCTTCATGGGCTAGACTTTCACGTTGCTTTCCTCAGCCACATACTCTCACAGGCAGCAAAAATAATTAGAAATGGTGGAGAATGTGCCGTGGTCAGAGTAAAAAATGTATAAATATTTAAAAAATGGGTTTTATGTGAACCCCACACTGATGGTATATGCAAATACTGTCAGAGTTCTTATGGTTGTAACTGAAGACTATAATAACTCTCTAAAAAAACACAAAACAGTTGCCATATTCAGCTGCATAGTTTCTCTTGTTTGAAGTGAACATCCTTTGTCTGTGTGTGCTTAGCAAATTGTAGATTTGGAGACTTTCCAACTCCAAGGCGAATGTTAAACATATAACAATTTGCTTAGCTCTTAATTAAAACTGGCCTGTGTGGTAGCACGAAAGTCCCTAGAGTCTCTGTAGAAGAAATAGAGCATCTTATCTCAGTCTCCTTGGTTGAGGTGATCTGACGTCGACTCTTTGTGGTGAGAGCAGCCACTATGATGCCAAATGTTACCCAGAGAAAAATTAGTTTTTACTGAGTTGGATTGGGCCACTCTTTCTGCTGCATTGCTGTGGCGGTGTTTGCTTGGCTTCCTGTTGTTTAATTACAAGTAATTTCAGGAAAATTCCTGAAAATGCCCTCGCCCCCGCCCCACACACATACAAAAAGGCTGTATTTGAAGTTTTGTAACTTGACTACATTTTGAGTTGTGAAAAAGAGCCAAGACTTCACACATCTCCATTTGCACCTGCAAATAATAAATTGGATTCCTGTGTTGACCAAAGAATGGAATTTAGGGGTAGATTCCCTAGTGATTTTTTCTTTGCCCCTGTTTGAGAGCCAGCTTTTACAGTGTTAGGTGTTAGTGCCCACACAGAGACAAAGAGGTGTTTGCTGCATCTTCTCCAGTGCAACTGCCGGTTTATTTATACAGGCAACAAACCTCTTATCCAAATTAGATTAGAAGTGTAGGAAGTAAAGTATTGCCACTTTTAGATATGCCAAGTCATGCATTGTCCGTGGGATTTTCAAGGAAAACAAAAGATGATATAATCAAATACTATGGGATTTTTCTCTCTGAACAATAACAGGATAGAAGCTGGTAAGTGAGCTAAGGAAGCTGGAGGATGAGGAGGCCTGTTTGGCCTTGGTTTGCTTTGAGTAGAAGGCTGTTAACACAGAGATTTAAGCATATCACAAGTTAGGTTGTGCTAATATAATCTTTCCCGTATTGATAAACGTGAAAGTACTAACTTTTCTTCCTTTAGAAGACAGCTTTCAGTTTATTGGAGATATTAAAATATCCAAAATATCCAATTTGGATACTTCCAAAATATTCAATTCTCAAGTTCCTATGTGGCAAGCTCATATGCAGGGCTTAGAAGAGCAGGATGGAGGCTCCCTAGCACACTTTTTATTGGAAATGCAGATTAACTACAGTTGAAATAGTGAATGTTAATAAGAGTGTGAGAACAGGGTGGTGAGGAATTTGGGATAAAACAGAGGGGAAGCTTTTTCCTGGAAAAGCTTGGCTTCCGTACTCCAGGATCTTTCTAGATGAAATGGTAATTGCTTTTTTTAAGGATGGCCATTTGTGATGTGGAAGCTTAGAATAAAAATGATCTGAATAGTTCTTAAACCTTGTTCCTCCTCAGACTTTATTTCCTAGAGAGACTGCAGGGCAAGGGGGATTGTCAGCGTGGCAGCGCTGAATTTCTCTAGCTAAATTTCTATAACTGAATAAACCTCTGACCTTTTTTCTAGTCTGTTTTTAGCTTCATTATGAAGCAAAGATCTGTGACACTGCTAGTGAGTGCCTTAACTTTCACAGGAGTTTTTGGTCAAACAGTCTCACTTCAAAGGAAAGGAAACTTGCGGCGATGCAGGTTCTGCTATTTAGGCACCTTGAAAGTTTTGCAAGCAGCAAAAAGTACCTCTTAGAAATGGATTTGAATCTCTTCGTTCAGGGAAAGACAGAACAGCTTGAAACGTAGTGAATTTGAGTTTAGTTGTCAAAGAAGTCAGAATTACAGCTAATAAATTCTTGGAGGAAGTGCTAGTGTACAGCCTGCGTTAATTGAACTTGCAGACACGGTATTTGACTTGGAGAGTTTTACAAGACTCAGGGGAAAAAAAATCATTTACAGTAGCAATTCCCAGGTACCTGGGAAAGTCCAACTTTACCGTCTTGGGAAGCAGACGGATGCATTTGCGTGTTTCCAAACGTGTTTTCTTCAGGTGATGCCTCACCTCTCATCCTGTCAGGTCTGGATACTAGAGGCCAGCACTTTTCTGTAACAACCTGAAAGACTCTCTTAAAAGCCCTTTGCTTCCCGAGTATCTTGTTGGGCTTGTCACTGTAGCTAGATCTCTGACCTGGGAAGCTTCAGATGTCCAAGAGGCTCCACAGTCACCCATGGATCACTGTGGTCATTGGGTGGTGGGTGTTTTGGAGGTGACAAATCTATTTTGAAGGAGAATTGGCTGTGTCTGTGGAAATTAGGATCCAATTGAAAGTTCTCTCTTTCTCTGCCTTCCTGTAAGTTGGTCTCACCAGTTCTTTGCCAGTTCCAGAGGGGGTAGCGTGTGGAGGACATCATGAAGTTGAACATTTGACTTGTTGCGCTGGCTTGAGGCATGGCAAATTGTTCTGCCCTGGGAGCTGTGCATGGAACAAGGGATCTTTGTTTGCTTGGCCCTTGAAAGAATTTGAGTTCTCCTCATTAGGCACCCCATGGTCGTGCAAGGGATTAGGTCATTTCCTTCCCTCCTCCTCTTCCTGCAGATTACTTGATTAACTTTTCTATTGTATGCTCTAATTAGCATGTTCTTGGCTTCAGGCTGCTTTCTCCCGTTTATAATCTCCTTAAAACACGACAGTACGACTTAAACTATATAAGATGGGAACTCCTTACACAGCGATTACCTGTGACATAATGCAGTGAAGGGGGATTGGAGAAGGGGGTTAGCCAGTCAGCAACTTCCCTTGATCCCCCATCCACCCTCCGTTAGGTTCATGGGGATGCTGTGTTGGAATTAATGCTCTCAGGAGCGCGAGATGCTTGTCTGGCCTCGCTGGCTTGGAGCAGAGTTCCCCCACTGACTCAGTGGTAATAGGGTTATGGCAGTGTACAGGGCACGAGCAGGCTGGGGCTGAAAAGCCTACATGGATTTCTCTCAGGAACAGGTATATCCAATATTCAGTAGGAGCTCTTGCCCTTAGGGCCACTGCGAATTCCAGGTGCTGCAATTTCAACTGCTTATTCTGTGTAGGATTTTTATTCCATTCCATGCTTAGTTTATTAGATTATCAACAAAGAGTTGTTCAAAATTCCCCTTTTAGACTTCAGCATACCAAGCAGTTCAACACTAGATTGAGGTCTTGGCTCCTCAGACATCTCAGCAGTCTATATCCAAGGTCCCAGCATTAGCTTTTGTTCATATCTGCAAGGCTGTGCTTTAACTGATATGACTAGAAGCGTGTTCCTCCTCAAAGTTCATTTTGAATATCATGTGAAGTCATGAAATTCTATCAAAATGCACAGCATCTGCTTGTGAGTCAGATATAAAGGGCTGTATCGTCATGTTCTTTCTTTGACAGCCTCAAGGCAAGAGCCTCCCCTGCACTTAAGAATTGCTTCATGAAATTAGCAGTGATATCTTGGGCTACAGACGCCAGCACCTCTGCGTAAGGGACAGTCCGGCACCTGGCTGGTGACAGCGCACGTGAGGCTGCTGCTTGCGGCGCCCCACGCAGAGCGCTGCTCTTGCAGGTAGAGTCGAAATAATTGACTCCTTTGAGAGGAGAGGACAATGTTGAAACACGGGGAAGTGACTACAACGGGGCTGTGAATAAGCAAGCTGGAAAACAGAGTGTTCCAGCCCTCGGTAGGATGAGACGCTGAAACAGGCACTTAGCAGTGCAGCTGGGGCAAAAGGAGGCCAACCAAGCCCTACTCCAAGACGGTCAGTCCCAAAGAAGGGGTTTTGAGGAGTGCTCGTCTGATAGCAGAAGACTGAACTCCGCAGTGTCCCAGGTTGCTGAGGTGAGAGCAGGGGGGTGCTGAGATGGAGGTTGTCTGCAGGAAGGACAACAGGGGAAGGTCGAGGGACCTGCGGCAGCACATTAGGGTAAACCAGTCTGCACCAAACCCGAGTAGCTCAGGGTGTTTGGACACTGCAGCTACCTCTGATTGCAACATAACGCTGTCCATGGGTGTATTACCTGAACAGTGGCACCTGAAACGCATCTACAAAATAAAAATAAAGGAACTTGCTGTCCATGGGTGTATTACCTTTGTCTCTGAACAGTGGCACCCGAAATGCATCTACAAAATAAAAATAAAGGAACTGTTAAAAGCAAACTAGTCCCGATTGTGCTTTTCAGAGCGAGCATTCTTGGGGCAGCGCGGCTCAAGTGTTGCAACTGGTGTCACATGAATAATGCAGCCTCAGAGCCTTCCTGTCCGAGTAACTTTATCCCTGGAGTAACTTACACCAGTGTAGAGCATCTTTTGTGCCCGTGTGACCATACCTGTTCCGAGTGATACAAATGCAGACCTGACAAACAAAACAAACAAACAAAAACACTTAGCTTTGGCTGAAATGGAATAAAAGCTATAAACCCTGTGTAAGTCTAAGAAGAAAACTTACCGGTGGGGGAAGAATGGGATGAGAGCATTCTGCCATCCCCGTGAAAGGTGCATTTTAAGGTCTTAATAGTTATCAGTGGAAAAACTAGGTTTGTGTGCCAGTACAGTGAGGTAGTTGATTTTGGCAGGGAGGAGAGCAGAACTTTAATCTTCGTGTGGCTTAGCGAGCTCTGCGCTTTGGTGATGTAACCGATTCCAGCGGTTCCTGTCCTCTCAGTTGCGCGGGTGCAGCTGGCTTGCAGAAAAACCCCACGAGCAGTAGGTAGGAAATGATTTGGGCTGTTGGGGGCCATGTGAGCTCTGTGCTGCCTGTGTGTTTTTTCCCTTTGGTTCTGTTAGGATCTGTATTCCGTCCCTTCTGTCCAGAAGTGGAAGGCCAGAGAAGAGCAGAGTAAGGGAACATGTGTCTATTGATGCTTCCCAAAGCTCTTCACAATGTTCAGCAGCCTGGGGCTCAGTGACTTACAGAGCAAAAGTGGTATTTTCATGCTTAATAGTTTTTCATAGAAAATACGTGTTTTTGAGCCTGCGCTCATTTTTATTTTCCAGAACACCCTGTGGCAAGGAGTTCCGTAGTTCACTTTCAGTGCATGTGATGGGATCATTTCACAGCTCACGCAACTTGGAGGGACTTAACACTGGGGTGTAGGTTGAGAAGGGGAGCATCCTTTTGCATGTCTTAGTCCTGCTACAGATGTGATGCAAAAGGGGATGAAAAGGCCAAATTCTTGCTTGAAACCTGCTCGATCTGCTGAGAAGGGCCTGTGTGATCAGCTCTGCAAGGCGGCAACTCGCGTGATGCAGTAACTCGGTCGCTGGTTTATGGCTCACGCATTAAATGAGCCCCTCTTGGCATAGTGAGCTCGGAATCGACCCTGGTACTTGCAGCCCTGGCTCCCTACACATGTATCCCATAGGAACAAAGTGCTAGGGAACCCCGGCCATGGGAATGTGGTGCCCGAAAGCGGCTGCACGCAGGCAGCCTCTGCACGTGTTCCCCGCGTGCCACCTTCTCCGATGTGAGTGGAAGCAGGGCTAGCGATGCCCAACGTTTCTGCTGGCTTAATTCTTACTGTATTAAGAAATTGCTTTTTGTGGGGGAGGTGAGGAAAGCTAGCTGGGCTAATAAGCGCTAATTAAAGTATAGCATGCCTGGGTACAGTTATGTAAGACGAGCTGCGAAGGAAATATTCACAGAGAAATGCTGTTCGAACCCAAAGAAGCACTGGGATTCGAGCAGCGCGTTTTCAACCCACCCTCTGCCTCCTTTTTCCCTTTCCGAGGCCCAGGTGGGTGAATCTACGGCACGGCGAGGGGGCCCCCGCCGGCGGCGCGTGGCGCGGCGCTGCTCCCCTCGCTCCACAGCGCCGAGCCGGCCCCGCGGAGTCACCTCCTCACGAGCTCCAGGAAGAGCACCCGGAGCGGGCGCGCGGGTATTTAAGCATTTCTTGTACACAGGGGAGGAGAAAGTCTCGAAAGCGCCAGGTGAGCCCAGTAAGTGCCTGTGTGCCGTTGTTTTTTCTATTCACGTGTATTGCTTCAATCTCTTTTATAAGAGCCTCTCCCGTTGTGGTGTTTTTTGGCGGGGAGCTGATAGTTTCCGAGTGAAACGTGAGAACAGGCAGGATGGTTGCAGGCTGCGCTGCCCTGCGAGGGGAGGACGCTCAAAGTGCGGGTCCCACGGAAGGTTTTGGGTCTGTAACAAGCATGGTTTGCTGTGTGTTTCTAGTTGCAGGGTTACAAAATGCCTGTGCTCGGGCATGAGCTCCCCATCGATACGTGTGTGGAAGCTGGGCTCTTCTCGCCCACTTGCAACGACTGCGTGTTTGTCAGGCAATGTCCAATTTGTCTGAAGGCAGTAAAGACCATAATAATGGTAAAGGGCTCTGACTCCAAGGAAGTCAGAAATAAAAGCCGTCCTCGTTCCCCATTTAGAGTTTGAAGCAACAGTCAAGGTGCAAGTTAGACCAAAAACCTCTGCGGAAAGCTGCAAATTAAGCTTCCTAGGTAACTCATGTGAGGAGCTTTTGTAAGCCTGCTGATTCAGCAGGCAGAGTTCTTGTTTGGTCCTGGTGTGGCCTTATGAGGTTGTGTTTGGTCACTGCTTGATCTGGAAGCTGCCCTGGTGCACAGGGCTGGCAAGGACCGTAAACTGCATGTGAGTGTAGCAGTTTGTAACCAGGGAAGAGTTTTTTCCCTTGGCTAATTAGGGTTATAGATAACATAGCAATGACAGCTTTAAAATAGCCACCTGGTGCTAAAAGACAAATGTTTTCAGCTTCCCACACACAGTCTGAATTGCATCATTTATAACCTGTAGGAGGATATCGTGGTTTCCTCAGGGGAGGATCAGCTGTTACTTTTCATAACGGAAAAAAAATGCCAGGTTTCTTTCAGGAGAATATTTTCAGAACTGATTTTTGTCAATCCATTAGAATGGATCGTTATCTGTTACGTAAGGGCTTCCCTTTAGCTCCCATGTGCTCGGCCACCTTCTCATCTCATCCCCGGCAGTTGAGAATAACAGTGCTGACGTTTGCGGGACCCTGAACTGAAGCTGGCCCAGCTACTTGGATGATTTTTCCATCTTCTGGGAAGGAGTGGGATTTTTGAGTACTCGGCAGGTACAGATTTCGCATCCGAGCCTATAAGAGGAGCCTTGTTCCAAAAGGTTGACCCTGGGCATTGCACAAAGATGTCTGTCTTCCCAGCACAGTTCCTGAGTTTCATAAAATCACAAGGACTCTACAGATTCATTTTATTATTTCTCTTTGGATGCTGTCGGGCACAGAAGCAGATATTTTTGCTTGTGTTGTTTTATGTCTGCTATCCTGTGTGGGGAATTTCAGAGTTTGGCCTTGTGTGTGTTGTAGGGTTTTTTCTGCTTTTTAAAGATATGAAAGCACTGAAAATAGTGCCACTTGTTTGTATATAGTGTATAACTAAGCTTATTTAGATTTTAAAGTAAAGGTCAATGGTTACAAACTAAGGGAAGAATAATTCATACAAAGGCAAAAGGTTGGGCTGTTCTTCCAGCTCCCAGACCTCTTCAGTATCTTTTTAGGTGCTAAAAATCATTTCTACGCTGCAGGGGAAAATGAAAAATCCTTCCTTAGGTAGGTAAAATAGCACCCCTCATGCAAAGCAGCAGTCATTCTGAATACATCGTTACTACTTTCCCATACATCTATGGTAAAGAGTGCAAGCTATAGACAGAAGCTGCCTGATCTCCCAAGGGGAATGTAAAACCTGCAAAGCCTAAAGCTCCAGGGATGTCTATGGAGGAACACGAGCTGTTTTTTTAAATTGAAAACTGAGAAAAATGTGAGAATTATGGCTGGTAAATCAGTGTTATATGTTTATATGCGCTTTTTACTTCTCTGACTGCTTATTGCCTCTTCCTCCTTCTGGACTTGCAGCGATTCCATGTGGCAGTTTTGTCTCTCCATGTTGCCTTAGCTTTGATACTCCAAACCTTGAGATGAGGAGATCAAGATCCTCTTGGAGGAGGCAAGACAGCCATAGCAAAGCAAATACTGCTCTGAACTAGTGCACGTGCAGGAGGAGAGCTGGGTTTCCCCTCTTGCAGTTGGAAGGTTGCCTAGTAAAAGTTGGTTGGATTACTAAGGAGCTGAAGCATTGGATGGAGCCTGGCAAAGTCGGTCCCTGTTGTGTTTGGTCAGGTAATCACAGTTCCTTGCAGATGTGCAAGGACCAGCCTGGGCTTTGGCCTCCCACAAGCTTTAGTTCATAACCTGCAGAATCTGCAGAGAAGGGTAACGTTTTGTTTCTTTAGCATTAATGGAGTTGTGTTTCATCTGTGTCTAACTGTCCAAAAGTGCGGATAAGGTGAGTATTTCACAGTTCCTTGTGCTTGCTGCTTTGAAATGTCTCAAACAACCTACAATGAGTTACACTCCTAGAATCATTTCCGTCAGGAGGCGGCCTTGGAGGTCTCCTGGCCTGGCCCTGCGCCGAAGGGGCCAGGCAGGCCCTGATCTTCCTTAGATCAGGTTCTTCAGGGCCATGGCCAGGCAAGATTTGCTTGTCTCAGGGACGGAGATCCCACAGCCTCTTGGAATTTTGCTTTCCTAGCAGCTAATCAGTTTTGTGTTGCGGTTTCTGTTGCCTCTTGCCCTGTCGTTCCATGTCTCTGACAAGAGTGGGGCTCCATTTCATCTGTACCCCTTGGAGTTACTACAGAATCACTGAGGGAAGGAGCTGGGTAGGAGAACTGCAAGGCTTATAAACACAGAACGGCAAACAGCAAATTGTGCTCCAAAAAAGAGAAGCTGCATTCCGCTTTTTCATATAAAACAAAAATCCCAGGCCTTGCAATATACAGCTCTAGAATATACAGCAGATGATAATATAAAAATGGAAAAATGCACTTTTTTGCATTTGAATCAGCATATTTTTATTTTAATTTACTCACTGACAGAGGACTTCTTTTTATACAGTGGAAGTGTTTTTTAATGCAGTATTTTAGAAAAGGGCTAGTCTGGCACTAGCTGCAGTTGCTAGCAGCCTATAATGCTGGCTCTGTGTTTAGAAAATGATGGTAATTTATTACAAAGAGACTTTTATTCTAGTATTTTTAGCGCACAGTAGTGTTTAATGAATCTCTGCTGGAACTCATTGAATTTAAAGTTCCCTTCCCCCCTGCACCATTTTAACCCTTAAGATACTGCTCCTCTAGTTGCATTTCTGAAAGCTGCATTTAGGCTGCTAAATAGCTAACTTATTAATGCCAGGAGGTGCTGTGCCCCAGTACAAATAAACTCCAAAGACTCTCCATAGAAACCACAAGAGCTCCATGGTAAATGCCGCTTCTTATCAGGAAAGATAGTTGAATGATTGAGAACAAAAGTTAGGCAGTGAGTGTTAGTCCTTTTTTATTGCAGGCTGTAACAACATGTGGTTTGCTCGTCCCAGGAAACAGTGCCCCCAAATCCAGAGATTGGGCGTGATGGCAGGGAGAGCAGTGATCTGTGTGGCTGTTCCTACTCGAAGGCAATAGGGAATGTGCTTTGCTTTCTGCTGTAGCAGTCTTGGCCTTTTGTGACTCAATGGACCATTTAGGAAGAAAAAAGACTTGTAAGAAACCCATATTGCCCTTCCTACATGAATTTAAAATGCCTTTTTTCAGTTTAGATGTCATCTGTTTCCATTCCCTTCCTTACACATGACAGTACTGTGCTAGTTACCTTCCATCATTTTTCTCTGGGCTCCAAAGGAACGAGGTTCTCTTTGTATTCCAGCTTCCTATTTTGCAATCGAAGGAGGCTAATTAGTGCCCCTCGCAGTGTGTGTTAACTGCAGGCAGTCCTGCTCCCTGAACAGCACCTCCAACCAATTCAGGAATGGTTTAGAAACTATTCTCTGTTTGCAGGTTGCTTTGCTCTCCAGAGCAACGCAGGACTCTGCACAGACATGGGGTTTCAGACTTTTCCTTCTCCAACCAAGAAGCAGAGCTCTTGAGGTGAAAATTGCGTCTGCTGCAGCAAGTTGTGTGATTTTGGAAGAATGTAGGACAAGGCTGGGATGCTGTAATTACCTTATTCCTCATCAGTGATGAAAAGAGCCTTGGAGGAGTTTTGGAACAGTCTGTGGTGTTCAGAGCCTACTTCAATGAAGCCCTAGTCCAGCTGTGGCCTGAGCCGCTGCTACAAAATTAATGGTCACGACAAAAAGTTAACTTGCACATATTTTGTTCAAGCAGTCAGTGGCCTAGTTCTCCCCTGGCCTTGCAGTGCCACGTTCAGTCCTTTAACTTACTTCAATAGCCTTTCTGAACTCCTTAAGGAGTTTTCAGTGGCTTTAAAAATAAGAGTACCATGTGGACAGGTTTTTCTATACCAACAGGAGAAGAGCCATTGTGTAACTGCAGTGTGTCTTTCCTGACATCTCAGGAGAATTCCCTTTTTAAATTCTTCTTTTTTTTTATCTGGCTTTAAATGAATCTAAGTCCTCTCTAGCTCAGGAGTAGAGATGTTATCCTGCGACCTGCTTAGACTTCTCTGCATGGAAGAACATTTGGGTTCTATTCACTGGCATCAGGTTTCCGTTGGACTAGTTTTTGGGACAAACCAGAATGAGGTTTCCCTTTGGGTATAATACAGCAAGCAGATCGGGGGTGTGAGAAGTAGCATATCTGATGCATGGAATTTTGTAGGTGCGCTGAATTTAGGATGTGCTTGAGTTCAAGGTATAGGCGTTTCTCTTTGCAAAGGTAATGTGTGCAGCTCCAAGGCTGAGGCACACCAAGAAGAAATTGGAATGTTCAAGGTACGCTTTTGAGGGCAAAGCAGGGCTTGCTACTAATGATATCTCTGGTTTTCTTATTCTTGAGGCATCCTTGGGTGAAATAAGTGGGTTTTCATTTGTGCGGCTTCCAAAATAAAGTTGACTGCATTTCTCCAATTATGAAACAGCAACAAAAATGTGTTAGAGGAGCTGAGCCTTAGCAGTTTTTTCTGGAATTGATTTTTTTTTTCTAGTTAACTGTTAGAACTACTGAAGTGTCACCTGAGTCTGCTGGCTCCTTCTTTGGTTTCTGCTCAGCTGTGCTGGTCAAGAAGGTAGTAGCCACCTGTGGGGGTAATTTGTTAAAGGAGTGTCCCATAATTGTTTGCGTGTAATTACTCCTAATGAGACTTAGAAGCTGACTCTGTGATCAGGAGATTTATCTTTTTGGCTTTCAATGAAATTTATTCCCTGGATGAACAGAGGAGAGGTTATGACAGACCATTGTCATACTAATGGCAAATACTAAGTCATTTTAAGGGTTTTGTCTTGCCACCTGCTCGCAGCGAGTATTCCCTTTCTGAACACCATAAGATAGGGTGGGTGTTGCTTAAATCTTCTTCTTTCTTTGCCCTGCGATGCGGTTGGTGGCCCCGTGCCGTCCCGTTGCGGGGCTTCCCAGCAGCGGTTGGGTGCCAGGTCAACGGAGAGCCCGTGGCTGCGGTAGGCAGCACCTGGGAGGTGTTGCATGTCACATGCAGTAGCTGAGATCAGTGTGCAAGGGGAAATGGGTTAATCATTTCAGGAGCAGATGGAAACATCAGGGTGTTTTAAAAGACCGCATGTAAGCAACTTCATATAGATGCGATTTTTTTTTCTAGTTTTGCTAGTACACACTTGCAGGAACAATTGAAACAAAACAAGAAACGCTGAGTTGGTTGGGGAAATACTTAACTTTATAGACGGTAGGAATATATCGTTGTGCTTGTAGACAGCAGAGATGTTGCTAAGGAAGTTTTCTTAACAACTCGGAGCGCGCTGCTGTGGTGTCACTGCCAGAATGCGGCCCCTGTAGTGTCTTTGCCAGCACGTGCCTGGCTTTGGGGGCTGCTCTTATGGGGCAAAGAAGCCAAGAAGGCCCCAGTTGGCGGGGGACAGCAAGGGGAGAGCAGTCTGCAAGCCCGAGCCGTGTCCCGGGGCTCCCTCTATCACGGGGCCCATCTCCCCTTTGATGTGTTCTGACTACTGCTGTGAGTAGGAGTTTCCCAACCCAAGTTTCATCTGATAAACTACCTTGAAATGTTTCACTTCAGAAGTTTAAAGGGAAAACTTGCTGAGCTGTGATAATAAGCTGGCTCTATATTAAGGGACTTGGGAGTTGCCACTTTTCTTGGAAAACCTTTGGCCCACCTGCAGGAGTAAGTACCTTGACCCATTTGAGTTAATTCACTGCTGCATATAAACCGACAGTCGAGGAATGCTTCAGAGCAAACTATACCCATTTATACTCTTCTGTGCTGTTGTTGCCATTCCTGAGCAACACAAGGGGACAATATTACCAGTATAAGGCATTTTGTGCACCTGCTAAATGCAGGATTCAGTTGAGCATCCCAGATGCTGAAGTCCCAGCTCCCCTGGGATGGGGAAGAGGCAAAATCGGGTCAGGAAAAGTGTCATTTGCCTCAACTTCTGAATGAATGTAAGCAAGGTAGGAGTGCTTATGTCACATACCAACACATCATCTTATGTCATTAAAACGTGAGATGTGCATAGAGGAAAATCTATATGATATAATTTCTGCTAATATCTAAAGTCTAGGTGAGGTTGGAGAGGACAGTAAGATGCTTAAATGCACAGGCTACAAGAAATATCGTGTGCACCAGTGTGTTTAATTGAACAGAAGGCAGCAGATGCTAATGGTCCGTTCTGAAAGTGATGAATCAAAACATTTAGTAGCTTTTGGAGTTGGTGTGAGAACTTACATGGAAGAAACATGGGGTTGTTCCTGTTAAAGGAAAGGTTTAAACGGGCTAGTATCAGCTTAGCCTTTATTGAACAAGTGCTTGTTGGTAGTGTTCCTGTCTGGGAGGGCCAGAGATGACTTTGGGAAGGCTACCAAGGAGGAACTGATATAAGAGCTGGGAAGAATTCTAGTGTGAATGGTTCCTTAAACCAAAAAGACTACAAAAATTGGGCTTCAAGAGACCATTCTCACTTCCTTTTTCTGCATTTTCTCTGTCCTTATGTGAGCACATGAAAAAGACTAACTGAAATTATTATTTTTAAAAAATCAGAATTGTCACTGGAAATGTAGTTCAAAGTTCTTTTTGTCTGTGTTTACACCAACTTGTGTGATAGGCTCAGTATCAAGTTGCTCAGTATCTGCAAATCCAGAGCTTTGAAGGCTTTGAATCAGTTCCACAAAAAAATGTTCTGTCTCTTGGGCTAATGGCCTGGTCTTGTAGTGGGTTTTTATTCCTTTAAATCTGATCCCTCTCTGTCTTTCTCTCAGTAATGACACCAACATGCTGAATTAAGCTGCATACCATTTATAATAAACAATTAGCATGAATGAAAACAAGTATGGATGTTTCATCAAGATTATTTGAGGTTCTCTAGATGCACTTGTATGTTTTTGTGCTCGTGTTGTTCCGGTTAATGCACACTAAATTATCATGTTTTATACGTAGTGTTCTTAATGAGTTCAGGAAGAGTCAAAGCGTGAGAAAATAGCAAGTACAAAATGTAGCTATTGTATCAGGAAAGCTGAAAGATAGGTTGGAGATCTGCAGAGCAGATAATCTGAGTCTTCTCTGTTACAATGTGTTTTGTCTTTGTTTTTACAGGAAATAATGAAAAAAGCGTGCCACAGCTCTTGATCAGAGACCTGAAATTTGAGAAGAAGTCATTAACTAAGCTCATGTTTTCTCCTGATCAAGAAAATCATCCATCAAAAGCACCAGTAAAATATGGTGAATTGATCGTATTGGGGTAAGTGACTTGAGAAGTGGAGGTTTAAGAGGGAGAGTGGCAGGGGCCGTCCCATTTTTGGTGGGGACGAGTGTTGTGCATGATGCCCTTGGTCAGAAAACTAGTCGGTGTCATGCAGACCTGTGACAAACTGAGCCTGGGCGAAGCGCTCTGAACTGTTCAGTGCATTTAGGCTTGTTTTCAGCTCCTGGGTTCTTCCAAGGTAGGTTTTTCATGGTGAAGGCAGCCAATTTTTGAGGGGCTGCCAAAGCGATTTCAGAAATCACTGATTGGCTAATGTGGTCATGCAGGAAGGGGATCTCTAGAAGCTGAAAATGAAAGGAGTTTTATGAAGACGTGGTAACTAATGCTAACACCAAAGTGCAAACAGAAATTCTGTAAAGCAGACTAGGTGGTGTGGTCTGGTATGTTGGCATGCTCAGAATGAGGGTTTTCTGCTGGATTAAGTTAATATTCCAGGGGAAATTCTATGTACTTCTCTCAGGCTTTTCTATCAATCAAAATTCTCTGAAATAATAGCTCTTCAGCAGGCTTGGGGAGTGTTTGGAGTTGTTTGTTTATGGTGTGAATTAGTAACTACAAGTAAATATATTGGCTTAGTTGCTTCGTCCTCAGGACCTGAGTCTCTTCTGCGTGCTCAGAGTAGCCTTGAGATTCATCTGGGTACTGCCTATTCCCCAAGCTTTGAGTATATGTAGTAATTCTCTGGGCACGTTCTAACATTGTTTACCAATTCTCAGATTAAAATGTAATCGGAAATCTAATTTTTCAATAGCCTTCTAAATAAGGAAGCTTTGTGCTTGGAACAGAACTTCTTGCAGCTTGTGAGAAGCTGCAGACTTGCAGTGAAGTCCATTTGAAAATAGATTTCATTTTTTTTTATATCCTTTCCGTAGGTACAATGGGTCTCTCCCAAATGGAGATAGAGGAAGAAGAAAAAGTAGATTTGCTTTATTTAAAAGACCCAAGGCAAACGGGGTGAAACCTAGCACTGTGCACATTGCCTGTACCCCTCAAGCAGCAAAGGTAAGCTTGACTTGTCTAGTTAAGTCTAGTCTCTAGTGCAGTTTAAAGAATTCAGTGAAATGAGCACTATTATGCGAAGGTGAAATGATGTGCAAAGTAGCAAGCCTTCTAGCTGTGAAAAGAAAGGTTCATACACCTGTATGAACTTGGTGTATATGTACATCTCCCATTTTTTTTCTGTATATAAGTATATATCCCTTTTTTTATAAGTATATATCCCTTTTTTTATAAGTATCAACATATATCCCAGATTTTTATGCTTATCAGGGTTAGAGGAAATCATCTGGCGAAACAAGTCTGGTACCCAGTCCTTGCTGTGTCCAGAAAGAAAGGATGTTTGTTTCTAACCCATGAATGTTCAGGCCATAGGCTAGTCATGTAAAACACTTTCAATTTAATTCTTCTTCCAATCTCACTGCAAATAAAGTTATTTGCGACTTCCTGTTTTGACTCGTTCATGTGCAACTGGTCCCTGCACCAAAGCTCTGCATGAACCGAAATGGATGGAGGCTCTCCAGAGAGCTCCTTTTCCAGAAGATAATTCCCGCTGTGTTGTGGTGTTCCAGGGCATGGAAATGGAGTGTTGCTACCAAAATACCCTTGCAAAAACTGTGGGAATTTGAGAGTGCTTAGGGGTTATTTAGAGCTCTTTAGTATGATTGAGATCAGGTCCTTGAACAAATAACCATGCTGCTAAGTCTTTGACTCTCTGAATACCTTGACATTTAGGAATATTGATTCTTAAGAATTAAAGAATGGCATAAAATACTCTGAAATTAAAAGACTGTAGCTAACTGAAGTGACTGAGATAGAATTACATTTTTTAGGAGTTCTGTCAAAAGAAATTATTTTTGCTAATTCTTTAGGCCTGCAAGTGACAAGTGCTATTTAGAAGCATTTTATAATAGAAGTTTTACTTGATTACTAGCAAGTAGTTTCCTGTGTGGATTTCCCATTTGAAGTACAGCCCAAATCTCCAAAATTAAAATCCAGCCTAATAAACTAAACTGTAATTTAATCTAGCCTAATAAACTGTAATTTAATTTTTTTTTCTCGTACTCTGAGTTTGCTTTTTCTGCTTCCCTGACAATGCTTGTTATGTTTTGTCCACATAGCTTATTAACCATGGCTGTTTTTTGGTAACAATTCAGATCCCTTCTCTAGAAGGGAGTATATTAAAGTCTTTGTCCTCGCTTTACTATTGCAGGCGCTGAGGCCAACAAGGCCACAAAGGTGGTTGCGTTCAGTTTCAGTTGTTCTGTTCATGTTTTGAGTCGAGGCAAACACTGCTTTAATGCTAAGCGTGACTAATACCTGTCTTGGTTACGTGTGTTTTGTTGCAGTGTGTGGTAAAGAGACCAGTTTGGTCTGTTGCTGAATCAATCCTGCAGCTTTCCTTAATGGGCAGGACTGGTTTGGGTGAAGTTTTAAGTGCAGGTGTGTCGCTAACAAGCATCTGACTTAATGCATTAATTGAGCATAGCAAGAGCCTGGTTATGTTGTCTGCTTTGCTGCTCTGTTCAACACATTGTTGTTAATGTGTCCAGTAATATCTGGTGTTTCTCCACAGGCAATAAGTAACAAGGACCAACACAGCATCTCTTACACTCTCTCTCGGGCCCAGACAGTAGTAGTTGAATATACACATGACAGCAACACAGATATGTTCCAGGTATGGCAAGTAAACACTATTATATAAATGTATTGTCCATGCTAATTTGTTGACATCCTCTCAACAGGCTTTTTTTCTTGAGACTTCAAGATTTGCCACTTGAAGATTTGCAGAAATTGACACTTTCTGCACTTTGCTATTTAGAGACATTTAATTCTGTTAATTCCCAAGGCCATTACATGAATTCAACTCTGTATCAATGCATCTCCTTTAGGCTTCTCTGGTTAGAGGTGAAAGTTGTTTTTGTGACTAATGCACACAATTATGGTTCTGCCTTTGATTGCTACGGTGCAAGTCACTTAACCTGTCTCTATTCCCCTCTTGCAAAATGAGGAATAAATTGCACAGTACACTTAAATGCTGGCATCCGAGTTACAAGTGCTTATGGAGGCATTTGGAATCAGTGAGTAGGAGGTGGGGTAGAAATGCAAAGTAGTTTTAGAAAATAGCTTTTATCACAACTAATATGAAAAATAGGCACTGAATCTTTAAAATGTCTGAAGTGCTGGGAAATGTTGAAAGAGGAGGCCCCATTCTGATGTGCTGTTGATTCAGAAGAACCTTGCAGTTCCTGTGCTTATGACAAGGAACCGCAAACACGTTTGCAGCTGTGCTGTACACTCATATCTTGTAATTGTTTCCTGTTTTTTCTCAAAAGGAAGGGTTTTATTTTGGAGGTTTTTAAGCAAGTTGTTCATTCTCATACCTGGACTGATCTAGCATTGATTTTGTTGTTGTTGTTGCTCATTTATGAGAAGAGATTTTGCTGTCACAGCATTTATTCGTGACGACGTTGCAGGATCTAAGGTAGGAGGGTGTTAGTGTGTGGTCGAGGGAGCTGCTCTGCTTCTTACCTACCTACAGCAGAGCGAAAGGGCTGCAGCAAAGTAACCACAGCACGAGCTGCTGTTTGTGCCGGGGATGTTGTTTCTGCAGGCATGCTGCGGCCTGCGCGCGGCTCCCGACTTGCCGGTAGCAACCCGTGGGTATTGATGATAATCCTGCCGAAGAAATCAGAGCAAAATACCTTCTGCCAGCAGAGTTTCAGCCTCCCTGAAAGCTCTCCAGCCTTTATCAAAAAGCATTTGGAGTTAGGATCTCCTGTATGAGTGCGCTTTAAACCTGGCTGAGGATAAAATTCCTGTTACGCTTGGATATGATTCCATGCAATTCTATTAAAATTGGTAGAGCTGTATGGGACTGCAAAGCTCACGTAAACTCTCTGCCACAGGCATCCAATACCTGGTCTTTTCTGGCAGATTAGCAACTTTCCAGCCCCACTGGAGGCAGGGAGTCAGTGGCCACGATGTGGACAGTTGTCTGCATCTGTGTATCCATCTAGTCTGCATTGTTCGGCATATTCTGCACTTACAAAGTCACTGAACACCACATTTCTTCCATCTAACTGCTGTTTTTCAGCTGTTTTGGCACTGCTACAGCCACTGCAGCTGACCTGAGTCAAACCTTTCTGACTTTCAATGAAAAATCCTTCTGAATTTGGCTTATTTATCTCTTTTTCTCCTTCCTTTGATTGTACTTAAGCTTCACAGTAACTTTGGTCAAATGGAGGTGAAATAACTCATCAATTCAAAATAAGCTTCAAAGCCCCAAATTTAGACTTTCTCCTTCCTTTGATTGGTTGTACTTAAGCTTCACAGTAAGTTTGGTCAATTGGAGGTGGAATAACTCATCAATTCCAAATAAGCTTCAAAGCCCCAAATTTAGAGGGGAGGATGCTTTGAAGTGTTATGTCTTTTTTTTTTTTTTTAATCTTGGTCACTTAAATATTTTGTCTTTGAGTGTTTCCACACCAAAAGTGAAATTTCTAACACTGTGGCTTTACTCCTTGCCAGATTGGCCGGTCAACAGAGAGTCCTATAGACTTTGTGGTGACAGATACAGTTCCTGGAAGTCAGAGCAATTCAGATACACAGTCTGTGCAGAGCACTATATCAAGGTTTGCTTGCAGAATCATATGTGAGCGGAACCCTCCTTTTACAGCAAGAATATATGCTGCAGGATTTGACTCCTCCAAAAACATCTTTCTTGGGGTAAGAGAACAATTTCTTCTCCCAGGCTGATGCAGGTTCAGTCTTCAACGGTTTTGTAATTCAACTTCAGACAAATTGAAATTTTCATGGATGTCATTTCTCTCAGGAGAAAGCTGCAAAGTGGAAGACATCAGATGGGCAGATGGATGGGCTGACCACAAATGGAGTTCTCGTTATGCATCCCCGCAATGGCTTTACTGAAGACTCCAAGCCGGGGGTGTGGAGAGAGATATCTGTGTGCGGGAACGTGTTCAGCCTCCGTGAAACCAGATCAGCTCAGCAGAGGGGGAAAATGGTAAGAGCGCGAACAACATCTTACGCAGCACCTTTAGAGTGGATCCAGCTGTAAGCCTGTAGCTTGGGTCTGGACACAAGGGCTTCGTTCTGCACACAGGCTGCCTCCACAGTTGGTTGCGCTGCCTCTGTGTGGGTCTCTTCATACATGCTGCTCAACCTGAATAACTGGCAGAATTTGGCTCTAAACTTGTACTTAACTGTGAATCTGGACTGTTCTCCTACAGTGAGTGTCTAGTCCAGTGTGTTCTTCTGCAGGCTGGGAAGCACAGCATGGTTCTGTGCTTGAAGATTATTTGCCTGGCACTGCCTCTTAAGCTTATGCTTTTTTATCTTTCCCATTACTGTAGTAAATCTATATCTAGAGGAATCTATAGTAAAGAACAGTTACACTTTTATGGCCACATCTCTATACCTGGTATCCGTTTCCACCTTGTGTTCTGAGTTTTCCCCTTACTTTTAAAGCAAGGCCTATATTCCGAGGAAAGGTGATTGAGCTTGTATGATTTGAGATCTCTTACTGAAAAAATAGAGTGCAAGCATTTAAATAAGCGGTGCATTTGCTTAGGAATGCTGGTGGCTGCTCTTTTTCTTTCTGGAGGAGGCTTAGTTGTGCATGTGTAGAGACATGTGTGAAGAAACAGTTAAAATATGATGAAGGCTAAAGGCTGACTCTGTGCCAACCCTTGGGAAGGAGTTAAAAGGAGAAAAGGAAATAAGGGGTACACAGGAGCTTCTTGTGGCCTTGATCTTATGTGCGCATTGAAATACTTTCTTTTTAAGAGAACAGGACTAAAAAATGGAGGGAGTTGCTGAGACCGGGTTTTATATGGGTAGGTTGTACAGGACTCCCAGCAGCACAGTAGGTGCTTCCTACTTTTGGTGCAGACCTTGCAGGCAGGTGCGTGTTATTCAGGTGGCTGCTGGGTGACCTCTCACTCTTTGCCTCCCTCGCGTCCTTCAAAAGGTGGAGAACGAAACGAACCAGCTCCAGGATGGCTCTTTAATTGACCTCTGTGGAGCGACGTTGCTGTGGCGCACAGCGGAAGGCCTTGCCCGCACGCCCACCGTCAAGCACCTGGAGGCTCTAAGGCAAGAAATAAACGCAGCAAGACCCCAGTGCCCCGTAGGATTTAACACCTTGGCGTTTCCCAGCATGAAGAGGAAAGATGTTGTAGACGAAAAGCAACCCTGGGTCTACCTGAATTGTGGCCACGTCCACGGCTATCACAACTGGGGAAACAAAGAGGAGAGAGATGGCAAGGATCGCGAGTGTCCCATGTGCCGCTCCGTCGGTCCCTACGTGCCTCTGTGGCTTGGCTGTGAAGCGGGATTTTATGTGGATGCGGGACCTCCGACTCACGCGTTCAGCCCCTGCGGACATGTGTGCTCAGAAAAGACAACTGCCTACTGGTCCCAAATTCCTCTTCCTCACGGTACTCACACATTTCACGCAGCCTGTCCCTTCTGCGCACATCAGCTGGCTGGTGAGCAAGGTTACATCAGACTCATTTTCCAAGGACCTCTTGACTAACACTTGTGTCAGCAAGGACTACAGTAACCCGATAAGCTAAGCGATCCTGATTTTTAAACTGTCTTTCGTATTCTCTGGGCTTTGCTGGTTTGCATTAAGATGAAGAATTCGGGGGGTTTTGTTACAACAGCTAAATCCCTCCCTATCGAGAATTACCTGGAAACAAGAGTTTGGTGGGGGGGAAGGGAAGGCCCTCTTGCTTCTATAGGTGATGACCATTTCTGAAGAGGCAAAGGAAGCGTTGTGTGAAATTCAATGCCTTCGGTTTAATGGTTTTGAATTATGTGCCCATGACGTTTGAAAGTTGTTTCATTCTTTTTATATATGGAGGGTAAATAGTTCAAAGAACCTTAGTTTACAGCTTGGATGCAAACATTGTAAAATATAACATGTATATTAACTCTTTTCTATTTATCTTTATTATTGAAAATATGTAGAACATTTAGAATAGCATGGTCATAGTGTGTTGCATCCAACAACTGGATGTGTAGAGTAGTTCTGGATGGAGATGGATATGAGACAGAAACGGTAGAAAAATCTTTTTTTAATCTAAAATACTGAGTTCTTAGACTAGCTAAAATGCTTTTTAAACAAAGCTAATGCAAGTTATGATGGCATAAAGATGTGCTTTAACCATGTGAAAGGTAGCTAAGGAGGACTTCTTAAAATGTCTTTTGGTAGGACCGTACTTGAGATCTGGTTATGAGAAAATATTTACCAGACTCCTTGAATATGCAACTTAGTCTAGATTAAGGATTTTTCCTCCCTTCATGCTAACACGTGTCTTTATTTAACATTAGTAACGTTTCCGAGGGGGTTTTCCACCTTACACATTGGCGAGCCTGGAAGAGAAGCTCCTTAGTTCCCCGCGGTGCGCGGGGAGAGGAGGCGCTTGCGTGGGGAGCAGGAGCTGCCCGAGAAGCAGCCCCAAAGGGGACCTGTCCCCGTGTTCCGCGTGCCCCCCGGCAGCCCGTCGGCCGTGGCCTCGGGCCGGGCGTCCGGCGCCCGCCGCCCAGGCCAGCGCGCTGCGTCCAGCTCTGCTGCTACTTGCTCCATGGCAAATGCACAACCTGGTGGTCTTAGCATCGAGCTGAACATACTTTAGACAGCCTCATACTGTTCTTTTGTTGTTTGTTTTATTTTTCCCCCAGTTATGTACTGTATAATTGGCGGTAGCAAATTTCTGTACTTAGAGCATAGCTTTAATTTTTCTTTTCAAAGCTGTTTTAAACTTCTCCTGGTTTAGAGAGACCTGTGTTGCTTAGATGTCATGAATTATTTACTTTGTCAATTGTTTCTCCATTTAAAAAAAATTATATATATTGTTTGGTTCACTCAGGAAATGCATGTGTCAGGAAACCTGTATTATAAGTTCAGTTAGCTGTCACGTACAAGTAACTGCTGTTACTCCCTTTTCATAGAAATATAACTGATTTTGACATTTTGCAGATTATATGCATTAAGTAATGAAACTTATGCAGCAAGAAACCCCTGTATTGTAGTTGTTCTAATCATTTTATTCCGACTATATTATACTGTAGTTTAATTTTTATTTGCAAATTAATTTATTCAAACGATGTGAGTAAACACTTTTCAAAAATAGCAATTCTGGGATTGTCTGTTGCTTTGTGGCCGGGGTTCCCAGGAGGTGGGAAGCCTGGCTGGAGAGGGCTGCCTGTTGCAGTGTTTTCGTGACCGCGTGGGGCTGGCGAATCCCCTTGGAACGGAGCGGAGAGCCTGGAAATCCCGGAGCCGGAGGCAGGACAGCAGCTGCTCGTCGGCCGAGAAACGCTGCCGTCGAACATGCAAATGAAGAGCTGGGGCTTTGCCTGCGGTTTCCTCCCGAGCTCCCCGGGCTTCAGCTCTGCAGTAAACAGGGTCTCGTACTCCACGCGGCCAACGTCGAACAAGAAGTAAAAGGTTCCCTTTGACTCGAGCAGCCGGTAACGCGCCAAGGCCCTTGGCTCCGAGCGCAAACGGGGGCTGGCGAAAGCGGGTTTGTTAGCGCGGGACGGAGCCCAGCGGCCCTTCGCACGACTCCGGTTCCGCTTGTGTCCAGTCTCAATCATTCTCTTGTACCTGCAGTAACTGCATGCAAAGCAGACGGGTGGCCTTAACCTGCTTACGAAGGCTCGCTCAAAAGGGAAGATCAGTGACGGTGCAAGGGGCAAAGGGCCTGTGACTGCTGCCTGGGAGATCACTGCAGCTGCAGGGAACTGTGTGTGGGAGTGAGGCGGAAGGAGGCCGCTTCCTAGCCTTAAAATTCTGGGAAGATTGGTGGAAATGCTCCCTCCTTTAACCAGGCTCCACAGAGACAACTGAAAATCTCCAGGCAGCTTTTTGAAATCAGCTTGTGCACTTTTGTGATGCTCTTACGCATGTTATTTAATGAGCTAATTTGCTTTTCCGCTGTAGGAGATGGCATGGAGGTTCAGGCGGCAGCAGAAGCCCTCGAGTGGCCGGAGCAGGAGCTTGGCGTGACGCCTCGCAGCAGGTCGGCAGCGTTTTCCAGGGAGGGTGTCGGGCGCCTTCCCGTGCAGGCTGCGGGTAGCTCAGTGCTGGGTGCTGCGGCTCCCGGGTGGGTGAATCTTGCCCTCCTCCTGTGGCCGGGGTGAGTCTTTGCGAGACGTGCTAGACCTGCGGGTTTGATGGCACGGTCCTTGTGAGCTAACCCGGGTCCTGGGCTCGAGGGCGCTCCACAGATCCCATCGTGGCCCTGCTCTTGCTTATTTGGTCTGTGTTCTGAAGAGACACTTCCCAGCTCCAGTTCTGGAAATATGTGGAGAGTCTGGGGCACGTAAAGCTCCCGTGGGCCTGGTCACCTTCCCATGCACTGTCTCCCGGGCTGGCTAGGGCTATTTGCTGCCGTGTGAGAGCAGATTCCCATTGCCATCCCTTTCCGACTGGGCTGCGCTGAGCAGTGCAGGGAGGAGGCACTGGGGCAGGAACCACGGGGCTGCCC
>NW_010582310.1:53630-90807 GCF_000705375.1 Tinamus guttatus
AGCAGCGCGGCCCGGCAGCGTGGGCTGGCGTCGGTCCCCTCGCGTGCGCCGGAGCGGAGCCCACTGCGGGGGCTGCCCAGCTCTTCCCAGTTTCATATGCGTATATATAAAATACTCTATTTATGCCAACATACATATATATATATTGCATTTCCATGGTAACAGGCGGTTGCCCTCGCAGCGTTTTGGTCCCGCCGCGGGCAGGGCTGTCCGCGCCGTGTTGCGTTCCCCGCTCCCCCTCACCGTGCGCTTCTCCGTTCAGGTCCGCGAGGCACCACTGCGAGTTGTGAAGCCGAGCCGCTTTCCCCGCATGATGCAACTGGAAGAGATATGACTGTCTGCGTGGGATATTCGTGGAGTATTCTCGCCCAGGTACTGTAGGCGACTGCTGGCGTCTCGGAAGCGGCTGGAGCTTGCACAGGGAAGGGCAGTTTGCAACGGATCTGCTGGGTTTTCCCAGTGATTCTGGCAGGTGCCTCCAGTCTGCTCAGAGGGGTGTGTGCAACACCATGGGATCCGTTTCTTTGCTCTTTCCCAAAGTACCTGGAGAATTTTGATGGTTTCTCACTTTACAGCCAGCTAACATAGTAGAACTGTGTGGAGAAATGCTTCTAACCTTTCCTTATTGTAATTAATTAAAAATCCACCATATCTTCCTGAGAGAAATATTGTTTGTCAAATCCTGGCCTCCTGAGCATTCAGCAAAAAAGTAACATTCTGTCTCTTTGACTACCCAATTTCTGCCTTATTATTTATTGATTCTTCTCCTTTCTTTCTCTCTCTCTCTCTCTCTCTTATATTCTGTAAATACTTGGGTTTCCTGTTTCAGAATATCAGTGGTTTCAAACTGGTAAGATATCAGTTTTCAGTGCAGTGAAACATATATTTGATTATAGATTTGCATATGTGTTTGAGTTTTAAAATATAGGTGGTGCATTTACTATACTTTACGATCTGTATGCTGTCCGGAGCAGGTAGCATCAAGTGCAACCGTGGTGGCCCTGTGCCACCACAACTGCATTGTTTTGTGTCCCCATGAAAAAATAATCTCCCTGAAAGCCGTGACTGCAGGATGTTAATAGTTGTAGTGACTACAGTAACTACTGCGTTAGCCTGAGACTGATTCCCAAATTACGCACAAAAGCTATAGTTGCCTTGAAATCCTCTGGGAGTAGGATAATGCTCCTGTTAGGTAGGAAAACAGTGCCTAAAAGGAGTTAATTGGCAGGAGGTCTGTGTCTGTCTATGAAAAAACCCACTGTGCAGCACATTGGTGGGCTTAGCAGCGAGGTCTGAGGGCCTCACGCTGGGGAAAAGCTCAGTCTCTCCCATCCCGTTTGCAATGACAGGGTCTCTCCTGGGCATCCCTTTGTCTTCAGTCCTGTTTTCCTCTGTAGCAGGAGTCTGGCGTGTGGAGAAGTTCCCTTCCCTCCGGCAGCAAGGACGTCACGGGAGGGAAGAGGGCACGCGTGCCCAAGGTCAAACAGAAGCTCGAGAGGTGTCAAGAGCCTCTGGAAAGGGCGGCCAAGGCGAACAGCAGATTAGATCCGTTTTTGTTTGGGTGGGGAGAAGCTGGGAAATGGAAGTGTGTTGGTATCGGTTTTTGTCTTGGGGCAGCAACTCTGTAAACCAAACCAAAAAAGCCATTTTTTGCTTTCCCTTTTCAGACTTCTGGGGAAATGAGCGATGTTTCTCAAAAAGAGCGAGGGGTCACAAACCTCTTAAAATCTAGAGTTGTAAATGCAGTGTGGAGCCTCAGATTTCTTTTTCCTTCATTCTGTTTATTCAAGCTCTTGTTTTGTGGCTGTAGCATAAAGAGAGGGTGAGCAGGGTTGAACTGTACATTGGTGTAAGTGCAGTTTTCTGGAGACTTACGCAGTTCAAAGAAATATTTAGCAGCACATCCAAGAGTTGTTTTCCCCAATGCTCACCCCAGTGTTTTCCAAAATGCTTACCTTTGCACAGACATAAAGTGAGAATATTTCAGCCAGAAAGCTGGAAAGAAGCAAACCCCGTAAGTGACATAAAACAAATCATTGAGTACTTATTGCAGGGCACCTATGGTAGGACGTTCACATCAATTTTACACTGTTACTGTAAGCAGCAATGCAAGAACTTGCCTTTATTTTGGCAATGTAGCATAAGCAGACTATGCCATGAGGTGTTTATTTTTCACTGTTTTCCAGGCGAATGCTGCACACTGTAATGCTGATGCCTGTACAAAGAGATTTCACTCTTGTATAATGGTGTGGGCAACTAACCGTGAGGTCTTTTCTTTTCCGACATGTATTTTTACTGCTCTATTAATTGTTTCTGAATGCTCCTACCACCCCTGGCATTGAAGAACTTGATGCATGACCTAAATAGCTGTCGGAAAGTCTGTTTCTCCAGCACTGAAATTGCCTTCTAATTTCAAATCAGCTTTTATCATTAGGAAGTAAGGTTTCCAGATGAGAGGAAATGGATTTGGGACATCGCTTGTATCCCCGATGTTCCATTTGTTTTATTTGCTACCTGCAGAACTGTGAAATATTACTTTTAACATAGTTTCTCTATAGGGAGATTAATCTCTCTCTAATTTTTAACAAAATATTTACGGTTGCATATCATCCTGAACAATCTGTGCATTATGTGCATTCAAATAACTATAGACTGAAGAGCAAAGGGGGCTATTGAGGTGGTTTTACCTCAGAGGATTCTGTCTTTATATTTAAAGAAGTGACGCTCACCTAAAGCTTGTGTTACTATTTTTATGTTGATTCAACGCTTAAGATGACTTCGACTGGGGAGGAGAAAAGGAACTGGTACCAAGTGTTGTATTGTGAAAATCAGGTGCTGTTTTTCCCTGACCTTGTCGTCTACCCGCAGTGTTTTGCAGTAGGGACGCAGCTGTCCTGCTCTTCGTAGCCAGATCACTTTCTTCTTGCCCGTTTCCCCATTTGACGAGAGCGATTTAAGACTGAATTATGAACAACACAGTATACGGCAGGAATATGGCATTTATTGAACTATTCAAGTGCTTATGGTCTCCTACTTTTCCATAATCCCTGTATGTGTTGGCTGGAAAAGAAGCCCAGCCTGGCCAAACTCAACGTCATCCAAGAAATTATGGAATATGAGCAGTTTTAACAGCTGGTGTGACAAGAGCAGGGCTGATGTGAACCTTGGATAGTTCCTAGGTGGATTCCTTGGCAGGCTGCCTGCTGGTTGGTCGTCACCGATGCCGATTTTGCCGAGGAGGTGTCGGAATATCGACTGCGGATTGCGATTAAGAGATCTGTGGAATGAACAGAAATAAATGCATGTATCTATGTGCTTATATAGGTGTGTGTGAGGTGTATACATATAAATTATTAGGCTTGCAGAAAGGCTGGGGTGACACAGACTCCTCTCCAAGGTGTGTAAGCAAGTGATGTATGTTGGAACGTGCCCGGCATGTCATGGGGACAAGTCCCAACTCTTCTCCAACCCCTGCCTTGTCCCCCTGTATCTGCTGTTCCTACTCAAAACCCCACGGTGCAAATCGGTGTTCAGAAAGAGCTGACTTGGCAGAAAGGCATCTGCAGCTGTAACCTCCTCATGGAAAAACTGCTTAAATGTTTTTGCTAAAAGAGCTAACCCTCTTGCTTCCCGCTGAGGTGTCCGCCTTGCTCAGGGGCAAGCATGGAAAATGCAGCTCAAGGAATTAGCCCGGTGAAAGAAATGGGAAGCCTGAGTGATTCCCAGCTGTTTCACATCCTCTTACAAAAGTGGTCGTGTGTGCTTTGCTCATACCACGGTTTCCTTATTGCAGGGTTGTGAAGATGTGCTGAAGTGAGAGTGCTGTAGAATGATGGAGTGGCAAACGTAGACCTTTGAGGACAGAATGAATGAAAGTAGCCCAACAGTAGCCCCATAATAGATGCCTGGTTTGTTATTGAGGTCCTGAAAACAATCCTTTGCATATTCTTCTCTTCCAGTTATAAATACACTGCCTTAATATCTCCAGTTTTTGTCATGTCTTCCAGAAATGGTGAAATGTTAGACTTTAGCCTGAGTTGCAGGTGGCTTGTGGAGCTTCTGTCTTCCGAAGGGGGTGGCCAACCAAAGCAGTACTTCCCAAGGCACTTTTACCTCTCTAGTTGCCAGGCAAAGCCCTAAACAGCAGCAGGGAGGTTAAAATGCCCCTAGTCTTCCCTGAAACCTCTTGCAAGCCTCACGTTTGGGATGCGGTGTGTGGTTCTTGGGAAGCCCTGGGGTCTTCCCACTGGGTGTAGAGTTGTCTCTTCAGATATGACCCCCTTTCTCAAGTCAAAATCAAGTTTGGAGAGCAGACTCTTTGGCTTTTGTCGAGTGCTCAAGATAATAAGCTCCATGTTCCTGGTTGCGCATCCTAGTACCAACTAACTGATGAAAAACTTAAATTATAAATTGAAGGTATTGCTAGGAGATTATAGGTTTTAGTTTCATTTGTGAGGCAGAGCCCCTAGAAAGGGGAGAACTGGGTTCCTTCAGTGCATAAGTTACTACTTACCTTAGGCATCTTGCAGGCGTTGTGTTGGCTTAATTAATTCTGTCTTTTATTAACAAAACCGATTCTAGCTTTACAAACGAGTGTGCACGCGTGCGCACACACACACACACAGAGCCAATTAAAGTAAGCACCCCAGTTAAAGCTGTAATCTTAAGTAGAAAACAGAAAATTTGCTCAGTAACACTAATGGAAAAATGCCCAAATGCTTGGAGCAAGTATATTAACATAATTCAAACTAATGTGCACAAATATGTGAAACTTAGCTTGTGCTTTCTCTGATACAATGCATATGTTGAGGTAATACTGGGTAAGAGTAACAAAGACTCTTCTGTCTAAAAACCAGTGAGAATAGCTCTCAGATTATGGCAGTTTCTGAGGAGTTGCAAATGTTGGTACTTAAAAAGAAAAAAACCAAACAAGCAGAGCAATTATAAGTGCAGCTATTACAAGCACAGCTCTGAGTGAAACCCTTTGCTTGTTGTGCTCTTCTTTGACTGCTGAATCTTGTTGGTGGAACTCCAGCCTCACGCCATAGTCACTGCAGAAAGACCTTCTATAAATGGCTGTAATTAAGATATTACTGACTGCACCGATCTCGTGCAGTCTGCCTACATGGCAGTCCAGGCGGGCAGCTCCCACGTCTGTCATCACAGATGTGTTGTTCAGTGCTCTGCCACGTGTGAACACGTCAGGTCACAGTTACCAAGTGTGGTACTGAACGAGGAAGTTTTTTTAAGTAGAGGAAGCTGCAAGACCCTTATAATCTCAAATATTAATCCTCATGTTTTCAGACTGTAAGGACACTCTTAAATTGCCCCAACTCTTTTTGTTGGTAGTGAGATGGTTGAATTTTTAAACTTTATTTTTTAATATTTAACCTTAGTGATAAGGCATTACAGTAATAGTGTAATTTAATGCCATTGAAGAGACTTTTTTTTTGCCTCCCCCCCAGCAAATTAATATGGTGTGTGTGAAATTAATTTAACATGTTGAAGAGATGTTACAAATACTGACATAATTGTCAGCCTTTCTGTCATTACTTCTGTGTCTAAATTCCCTATTTTTTTTCTTATTATTTTAGTATATGTTGCTAGACAAAATGTGAATAAATTATGGTTGTTATTGGAGAGAACAGAGTCAGTCTAACCCAGTTTCTAATTTTACACCATTTAAATATTGATATCATTAACTTAGGCAGCTGCATATTCTTATTGCTGTACATTTGCTCTCCTAAGTAAGGAGCCCAGGGGATTCACCATTTTCTAATTCATTCTGCACAGCTTAGGCAGCTAAATGCCAGTGAAATGCAGGTAAATGGAGTTAAAATGGCATGGGTTTAAATATTCTGCGGTGGTAATCTCCTCTCTTCTTAATTTAGCTTTTTTGTTCTATATTAACTTTGAATTTTGTTTTTCTAGCATGTTTAAGTCAGCAAATTAGTTGTCCACATGAAGGGCTTGGGTGCAGGGCTTTTGGCTTTATGGAGACTTATCACATTCTCTGGTATAATTTGGATTCAATTCAGGGTAGTTCTGTCCAATTTCCTTCTTCTACCTCTGAACTCTGCTTATTTGGCTAATTTAGGACTGCAGTTTGAGGAAGGTCTGTTTTTGGCAATATAGATTTATTCCTGTACAAATAAGGGTGTTTATGGGGGTTAATTATCCATCAAGCCCTCACTTATGACTACTAGAATAGCTGTCAACTATGAATAATTTAGTGCAGCATCATATTGCTTGCCACTTAAGAAGGTCTCTGCCTGTTAATCTTTATTGAGTGGATTTCAGCAAGATATAATATGAAGGTTACTGCTTGCATTGATGTTTTTATTGTTCCTTTTTCAGGCTATTTTAAAATTTTTGTCAGTGTACAAAGGCAATGCAAATATTTTGTGATGATAAACAATAAAAAGAACTGTTCAGTTTTGAAATTAACTGGAAGGTTTTGAAGCATTAATCTTCTCTTTAACATTGTGTCCTTTAAATATCTTAAATTTTGCACTTGCATATTACTCTTAGCATTTACTTCACCAAGATTTGTGCAATTGAGACAGTTGACATCTTAGAGAATGCCTTGAGGATATACTTTCCTATGGGAAAAGGAAAGGGTCTGAATGAAGAATTTCTTTGCAAGAGTAGAGGACTGCAGTGCTTTTTGCAGATTTCCATACATTTCTCGGGTATTTCTGGTTTTGATTGTCCCATTTCAGAAGCCTTTTCAGGAGAAAAGCTGCAAATACAAAAGCTAAAAGTGCAGATAAATTTACTGTGTGCCTTTAGGAGACTTAATAATCGTATATTACTAATGGGCGCATTCCTTAAATAATGCTAAACTGACCATGTTGTCATTGTTATAAACTAGGTTTTCACAAAACCACTCCAGAATGTTAGTAAAGATGGTAGCTTGGAAATATTGGGGGAAGAAGAGTATGAATGTGTAACAGAAGTAGTAGAGAGACAAGTTTCATCTCAGGCTTTTTTTTCAGGAAAGGTTATATATATATGTTTTATATGTATTTTTAAAAGTAAATATATATATTTATATTATATACATATATGTAAAAATACATATAAAATATAATGTGTGTATGTGTATATATATACCTATATATATATATATGACCAACTCCAATCCCCAAACCGAAAGACAGTGCAGCACTTCATGTAGCTGGCAGAGTGTTGTTGTTTTGATGTAGTCTGTAACCAGAACTTCATTAAAGCCTCAATATTTATTGTTTCTTATTTAGCTTCTACCAAGTGGTGATTTTATGCAATGGCATCAAGCCACAGTTCTTCACCAGTGCCTCAGTCAAAAAGTAGTGATGCTTTCTTTAAAAAAGAGACGGACGCATCGAAGCGCTTTCGACCTGTGCAGTCACTGCCTGACGTGTGTCCCAAGGAGCCTACAGGTAACGCTGGCTTGCACGAAGGGTGAAAATACAGTTGAACTTGATGCTTTTTATTGCATTTTTGATCGGTCAGTTGAGTTCCCTTGTGTGCTGGGTGTAATGTGTTAAGGTGTAGTCTTATTCCTAAGTGCATTAGGGAGCAAGAGATTGAGACACAAGGATCTTCCACTATCATAAGACTAATTTTTGGTCACACATATAGCTACTGTGGATGCTAAAGTTTAGTGTGTACAGGGAGAGGTGGGTTGGAATATTGAGAAATGCAAAATATAATTCTCACAAATTTCAGACTATGAAGGTAAGTGTCTTTTTCTTTCTCTTTAGTGGAAGCTAGTGGCATTCATATAAAGGTATCTGTAAATAGTGCAGCTTTACCTTTGTGTTTAAAGCTTGTGTTAGTTAATCTGAAAAAAAGAGATGCAAAGTCAAGTGCTGCAGGAGAATGTCATGCATCTTTTGTTAGATAATTTGGGTCCGTTGCATAATTGTGGAAGCACGATTTGCTGAAGGACTGCATTGTAGCAAAACCACGATTTTTCGTTTGTCATCTTAACAAACTGCCTTGTCTTTTGTACTGCAGGCGATGCCAGTAACTTATGCGATAGCCCATCTCTAGTTGTGGATCAGCATAGATGGACTATTTATCATTCCAAAGTCAATCTCCCAGCAGCTCTGAATGATCCTAGGTTAGCAAAAAGGGAATCTGATTTCTTTACAAAAACATGGGGAGTGGACTTTGTGGACACTGAAGTCACGCCTTCATTCTACCTCCCACAGATCACCAAGGAACATTTTGCATCATACCAACAGGAAATCACCCCGGTAAGGACCCCAGACTAGGCACATGTAGTACCAGGGACCAGAAACAAACTTGAGATTCTCCTCCTAATTAGTGATTGTCCTGATTAATAGTTGGTCATATGGTTAGCTGGTGATCACTGTGTGCCCCAGCATTCATTGCCTGCACTAGGCATTTCAGACTAGACAGACTGAATACTGTCCTCTGCATCAGGACTTACAGTTCATGTTCATTTGTTCTGACTATGGATCCTTTTTTTCCTGTAAGACTTGCTCAGTGGTTGAGATATTCAGTGAGATATACAGCATTTTCAGTCCTCTAAATCGGCTGTAAAGCAGGAGTATACTCTATGACTTTTTCAGTTACTATTACTATTTTTTTAAGAATGTCTCATATTTGCAACATTTAAAGATTAAATTGTTAAACAGTAAGCAGGTCTGTTATTTGATATTTTTTGTAACAGGAAAGTTAAAGCTATACCTAAGGATACCAGGAGCAGTGGGAGACTTCTATAAACTGATAAAATGTCCGTGTCAGTAAGTATGTAGTAACATACCTTTTTTTGGCTGAAAGAATAGGGAATAAGTCTCCCACTGTTTTCTGCCTCCTTGGTTTGTAACTTTCTTTCTCTTTAGCTGTTACAGAATTGACTGCAAGAAATGTTACTGGTGTAACTCATAGTTAAAATTTGTGGAAGGGAATTGTCTGTAATGCCATTAGCTTGCATACCCAACATTTAAAACGGTTAAGAGTTTGTTCGTTAAAATTAGCAATGTAACCTAGTGATTTTGAAATGGCCCAAGGGTTTGGAAAGAGGGAACTGACCTGTGATGTAATTTTAATAGAGATCTAGCTACAATGAGTAGGTTTTTGTTGAAATACTCTTCCTGACTCTTAAGGTCTGGGGTGTTGGTTACACCTGTAGATAATATTTAAAGCTCAGCATGATGAGGGAAGGTACTTGGTTTCAGCAAGGTGCTCATTAGTATGTTGTGAAGGTAATTTGAATTTGATTCAATTTAATTCAGCAAGAAAAAAAAACCCACAATGTTTTATTATGATTCTAGATAAGACGGCAAGTAAGTGATTGTAATTGCATCCAGTATGTGCTATCTCATTTTGTGGAGAGGCAGTTATGTGTTTGCTGTAACTTTTATGTTCCTTTTTTTCTTGAGATGTAAAGCTAATGGAAAAAACAACATATTGACCAAAAATTTCAAGCTATGTTACCTTTCGTTTGGACAAACATGATCTGAGCTTTTAAGAGGAAAAAGTATTATTGTGAAGTTGTCAGAATTATTTGGCGTAACGCAGTATGTTTCACTGAAAGTGTTCCAAATGTTCCACTTCTAAGAAAGAATTTTTATTTATTTATTTTCAGTCTGGGAATAATTCTTTAATATATTTCTCTTTTACAGAGAGAGAAGATTCATGAGAAATGCAAGAATATTTGTCCGCCTAAAGATACCTTTGACAGGACTCTATTACACACCCATGGTACAGTCAGAGTCTTATTTTGCTTGCTAAAAAGGTCATTTCTTCCTCTTTGACACTAAAACATACTGGTCGTGTCACTACCCCAAGGGTTACTGTTAGCAAAGAATGGCTGAAGAGCTTTTTTGGGCATCTTCAGCTCTCACAATGCTGTATGCTATGAATATATGGAAGTAGCTCAGCTAATGTGAAACTGAACAGAGGAAGGCGAGAAAACAGAATGAAAAGGAAAAAAAGGGGGGAAAACAGAACCTGTAGTGAGCTTATACTTGATTTCTTTATTTCATTTCCTCATCAATGTTAACATGAATGAGTCCATCTGTCAGTTGCTGTTTCTTTGGGCCTGTCTGTATCCAAGTCTATTGGTAATGCAGCAAGAAGCTCCCGGCAGTTTACTCCTTTTGACTGAGTTTTTCTTTTGGTCGACTTTCTTCTCCAATACTCTGCCCGTGCCTTTTCTGCAGGCTATGCTGGGCTACAAGGCTGCACCTCTTCTAGTTTATCTCTTTTCCTCCCCCTGCAACTGTCAGTTCAGCTTAGTGAGGAAGTGGCTACCTCTGTGCTGCTTGTTCAGCATGTTTGAGTCTGCCTTAGCAGCCTCGTTCGTGCTGCTGTCAGCCTTTGTGCATCCACCCTCCAAGTGCTGTGCAGAAGTGATAGCGGAGGCGGCTTCAATCTGGAGTGCAAAAATCAAGGAGATGTGAGGGGGACTTTTCCTGGCCCTGGGCAACGTCTCGAGAGCACTGAGGAATGTGAAGTGTTAAGTAGGCTGTCTCGTGTGGCTAATATTTTCATTCTCAAAGCAGCAAGTTATCCATTTTGAATGCTCTGGACATAAGACCTAAACAGAACATTTCAAACGGCAGCAGTACATTTCAAAGAGTCAGAACAACTGGGAGCTTCAGAACAAAAGGGACTTCAGGAGGATTCTGGTCCAACCTCCTCCTACTCCAAAGCAGGTTCAGCTCTGAGGTCAAATGAGGTTGCTTGGGACTTTGTACAGTCCAGTCTTGAAAACCTCTAGGCATAGAGGCTCTCTGGGCACCCTGCCCCAACACTTAGAGTCTGGGCAGTGATTTATTTTTTTTTCCCTTGTATCAAGTCAGAATCCTTCTTGTTTCAGTTTTCACTTGCTTATGCACCACTGTGAAAAGCCTGGCATGGTCTTTTTGGTAACCTCCTCCTGGGGTCTGGGAGTATTCAAGGTAACTGTTTTCCATTGTTTACCCATGAATAACAATTTGTGTTCTGTTTAATTTTAGATAAATCCAGGACGGATCTGGAACAAGTACCTAAGGTATGATTGCTGGGCATGCTAAGCTGTTACTAGTATTTCTCACATATAATTATAAAGTTTGGAGTATATGAACTTATTTTTTTGTATGTGGAAGTTTTCTTGAGGATCAGTTTAAATAATGAACTCAGAAGATAGGTAATGCTCATAGTATTTACAAAGATTAAGAACAATCTACCTCATTTTTGTTTTCATACTGTGTTCTTGTTTTTCTTTTACACATATGTATTTTACATATCTTATACAAATACATAGACAAACACCTGCTCTTTTCATCTTTAATAGCCACAAATCAAAGGTGCCAAATGAACCATGCCCTCCAGGGAACGTGGAGAGAGTCTGGTGCAAGTTTTGAATATGGAATGATGTACAACTCAGCATTAGCTTTGCCTCTTTGAGTCCTAAGACCAGCTTATAATAAGCACGCTATTGTCGGCATAGGTAGATTACTTTAAGGTGTGTGATGTGTTGTTTGCAGCTGGCTGACAAAAGACACAAAGGTTCCAGTTCAGTCTGATCATCTCCTTAGGCATCTAGGAGCCCAAGTGTTAATATGGGTCAGCATATGTGTGCAGGGCATGTGGACTTATTTTAATACCTGTCACTGTAACATTTAAAGTCCAGTAAACAAGAATATTTGAGTGTGGTATGATACCGAAGTTTGTGTGGAAGCTTTTAACATTGCCTCACTTGGTATGTGTAGAGAAAAGGGTAGTATTGTCCACCTGCAAGTTTCAGGCTTGTACCAGTGTTGTCACATAAAAATGATATGATCAGAAATGAATGTTGCAGCGATTCAGTGTCCCTGCTGTTAAAGTGTATGTGTTCTGGCCATTTAGAGGACCCACCTGCAGGCTAATGCTGCCTGTGTTTTAGTGCTCAGACTCTTTATAATCTGGCTCATATGGGGCTCATGACTTGTTCTTTCAGGAAGCTAAATCTTTGTCACATCACGCAGACTTGTACTGTATGAAAGAAGTCAGCTGCAAGGCATGGAATGAATTCATTTTCCTGGGAAATGGAATTGTAAAAGTCAACAAATAAATTCCTGGTAGCCTTGTGAGGCAGGATGTCTGTTGGATTGGTAAAGAAAACAGGAGAGATGCATTTCTTCTTGTTTGTTGTTTCAGATTTTTATGAAACCAGATTTTGCCTTGGAAGACTCCATAACGTTTAATGCCGTTTTGCCATGGTCTCATTTTAATACTGCCGGAGGAAAAGGAAATCGTGATGCAGCTTCCTCCAAGCTACTTCAAGAAAAGGTGCAAATTCGGTGCAATTACCCATTTCAGCTGTTACCCAATGCAAAGAAACTGTTAGACAAGTCAACTGCAGCTCGTTTCAGCCATTGAGACATCACTGTGATGGTCCTGGGTATTTCTTGTTTTACATCAGGCTGTGGATTCTTAGTCAATAATGGCAGAAATATCTTACCAAAAAATGTATTTCTCCGCCAGATAAACGTATCTGCTTGGTCTGGAAAATAAAAATCTGCACATGGCATAATGGCTGGCTCTCCCTGCTAAAACTTAGTAAAGCAGGTGTATGCTGAGAGCTGTTAGATTGTGATACTGTTAGGAAGGGAAAGCAGGTAGGAAAGCTAGAGGCTGTGCACTATCCTTTAAAACCACTGCTTTCTCACATCTCAGGAGAACTGCAGATTCCAGGCACTGTGCTCTCTGTGCCAAAACAAATAATAACTGCTAAGGTTTTATTTGACAGTAATTTTTCTTGTTGTTGTCATGCCATCTGCACCAACCTCCTTCTGGAGAGCGTTGGAGAACATGAAGGCAGAGTGATTTCATCCTGCTGGAAGCAGGAGTCTGGAAGATAACCTGTTCATCTGGGGTCGTTCTCTTCTTGTGCTTTTTAAGGGTTATGCACTCGAAGTGGAGAAAACCATGCAGCAAATAATTTTAATGGTGTAAATTTTCAAACACTTAGGAAAACTGTGATTTCTGTGGCCTGTTTTCCAGCTCATTTTCTTTCCCATGTAACATGCTAAAGCTTCTGGGAGCTATTTAAAAAAAATAGTATGAGCTATTCAGGAAGATGTTACAGAAACTGCAGGAGTTGTCTTCCTCATCTTTCTTCAGATCAGAAGGGAAGAACAGGCTCTGCTGGAGAGTAGCTTGCTTCTGCCTTGGGTTGTCTGAGATAGGGACAACCTATCTGGTTGGTTTAGACCAACCCTGCCTTGGGTTGGTCTACAGATAACTTTGGGAATACCTTGGCCTTTGGAGTTTCTTGTAGTGGTCACTGTTTGAAACCAGTGTCTGAAGCCTACTTGAATTTTGAGCAGACTCAGAACCCCTCTGATGCAGTGGAGTGAAAACAGGCCTTTGAGCAGCTTTGAGCCACCCTTCTTTAGAGAATTATGCCTAAATAGTATAAAGCAGTTCAGCTGCCTCCAAAACCACATGCCTCGCATCCAAAATATTGCACTGCTTTGTTACTATAAAGTGCCCATCGTTCATTTATTTATTTATTTTTCCTTGCTAAAGGCTTGGAATTGCTCAAGATTCATTTGCACCTCAAATGCATAGGTGCAAATGAGAGGTGCAAATAGAAGCTCTGTGGCTCTTATCCTTAGCTCTGGGCAGCATTTCTCATCAGGATTTGGAAAACCCTGCCAAAACACATCCTTAGACTATTAGTGCTTTTGGACTGCTGTTAATCTGCGTGGAACAATTTTCCCCTGATGTCTTTCTCCTTTTTGTCTCTCTCCATTTCTTGCCATACATTGGGACTGTAAGCTCTTTTGAGGCAGGTACTGTCATTTTGTTCTGTTTTATTTACAGCACTTAGCACAGTGAAGGGGCCTAGAGCATCTGGTTGGTACAATCAAATAAATGTTCAGCATAATTAATAGCAATCCTTTCTCTGATCCTTGTGTCACATCTGTCCTGGTGGGCTTTTCCCATGGGCTAGGTGTGTTACAGCTGGTGAGTGAAGGACATTTTTCATTAAACCTGTTACAGGAAACATGAGTTTGCATATTGCACTGAGGCGGTAAATCCCTAATGTTCAATATATTTAGCAGGAAAATAAGAAAGAAGGAAATCTTCTCCAGCTGATGTTATGTTCCAGAGATCTAAACCAGCCGTAGGACATGTTTAAATGCAGCATAAGGTTTGAGCGCGTGTCACTTGGTAGAAACCAGGTCATCTGAGTATTAGCATTCAAATGAGCATCCTAATGCTTCACTCCTTTGGGTCTGCATATTCAGCATGAGGCCCAACACAGAGCTCTTGCAGCTCAAATGATCAGGTGAGCCCAGCAGGCTGGTAACACTTGGACCTGGGGAGTCTCAAGCTTGTGTTGAAAAGCTGTGCTCGGCCACTGGAAATTCCACAGGGCCACTGGAAATTCCATGCATGAAATACACTACGTGGAAACTCCTCTTGGCAAAGAGCAGCAGCAGACAGCTTAGATGTCCTTTATGAAAAGATGCTGCAATCTTTTAACTCAGCAGGGCCACACCAAAACCAGCCTTTCCCATCGTCACCATCCTTCGAATGACCTCAAGTACATGGTGTATTTGCATGTGTATACGGGTCTCTCTTTGCTAACTAGTCTCCATAGCTGGGCTAATGGCTGTGAGGGTGCCAGGATGCAAACTCTGTGATACAAAAACTCAATAGTTTTTGTTTTGTCTTTTAGTTATTTACTTTTCTACCTTTAAATTGTCAAGCTAGAGAGCCACCAAGTCAGCCTTCCCAAAGTGGTTTTGAGCTTGCTGAAAAAGAAGTGAACAAACCACAGTAGGTAGTTATTTGCTTGCCAACATGACAAAGAGATCCTAGGATTTTTAGCTACTGGAAAAATTTCCTTACAATACCCAAAGACATTTCCGTTACGCCCTCAAAGAGTGTTTGCACTGGGATAAACTTGCCAACTTCTAACCATGCTGTGCATTTTTTTTCCCATCATCTTTCTAGCTGAGCCATTATCTGGACATTGTGGAAGTTAATATTGCACATCAAATTTCTCTGCGCTCAGAAGCATTTTTCCATGCAATGACCTCTCAGCATGAGTTGCAGGACTACCTCAGGAAAACCTCCCAGGCTGTAAAATTACTTCGGGAGAAGATCTCCAAAATTGATAAAGTGATGTGTGAAGGATCGCTTCGAGTTTTAAGACTATCGCTCACCAGAAATAACTGTATAAAAGCCTACAATAAACTCAAGTTAATGGCTACCGTGCACCAAACGCAGCCCACGGTACAGTTGCTGCTCTCCACTTCTGAGTTTGTTGGAGCGTTGGACTTGATAGCAACAACCCAGGAGGTGCTGCAGCAGGAGCTCCAGGGCGTCCACAGTTTTCGGTAGGTGACCATCTAAAGGATGGGCAAAATGCAGGCGCTGTTGGGATGCACCAGCAGGTGAGAGGGTCGAGCTGCACATCCTGACGTTCCTACTCGGCTCTCGCTGTTCTGCTGAGCTGCTCCTAACATCCCCTTCTAGCTGGCTCACAGAAAGGGTGAGAGCTAATAAACTGCTGGGAGGAAAGGTGCTAGTCTGTCTTTCAGCACAGTCCACCTTCAGGTAGCAATTTCCTTCCTCTGTTCTTCCCAGGCGTTTGACTGGAGCGCACGGCTCTCAAGTGAGTCATGTTTATGTTTATATTAATGATATTAAGTGAATTTTTAAGCTTGTGACAGCATCAATCAGAATGAGTTTCAGCTGGCAGTTTAATAACCTAAGATTCTTACCTGCCACGTCAGCAGAGGAGGCTGTTAGGTTCTCATGGCCGTATATGTGATGTCCCCCCTTTGGAATTCCTTACTCTGAAGTTACACTCGTCGTAGAACATATTTGCGTGTCAGCAGTCAGGTAGCATGTAAGAAGAGTTTTCTGCAAATAACTAATAATTTATTAGCTTGCTAGAGTTAGAAATAAATAGATAAAAGTGAGTGGGCTTTGTCTCTGTTTTCTTAGAGTTTCAAGGTTCAGAAAAGTGATATAAACCTATCAATCGCCATTATCCCAACAGAGATGTAAGGGCAAAAGTTTATCTGGGAAGCCCAGCCTGATCCCTCCCCATGTCCCGGTGACCTGGGTGCGTTGTCTGCCCAGAGAAAATGTGTGGTAGAGACGGGGCAGTCTTTAAGAAAACTTCTCAGTAGAATATTGGTGTTTTTTAAGTTAAAATTTAATACAAATACTTCTGCTTGTTCCTGTATTCAGAAGGATTCAATGAATGTTTTTGTTTTGTTCTCAGCAAGAATGCTGCAGCTGTCAAGTGAGACCTATTTTAAAGAGATTAATTTCTAAATAAAAGTTATTTATTGTAATGATTTTAAAAAATGCTTTAGCATGCTGCATATGGCAGCATGTGGAAAACAGAAATGTTTAGTTTTAAATTGAGGTGTGTTGCAGAATCATTTATTGTAAGGCAGGAAGAAAACTACTCAGGTGGTCCATATATTAAATATTCTCTTGCTATGTTATATTCAGGAAAATGTAACTGGATTGTAGTTACAGCAAAAATAATATATATAATATATATTCCTTAATGGTGCCGTTTAATATAGTCTTAATATTCTGTGTGGTTATGTGCATCAGTCGTAACTTTTTGATTATTGCTTGTTGCTTTTATAGGATAGAGTTAAAATTCTACAACTCATGAGCTTTGCAAATTCATCTTTTTAATTAGAAAAAGTATTTAATGGACATTAACTGAATTACAAATCTGTAGTGACAGCTTTGACATTGTTTTAACATTGTTGGGGTGATGAAAATTCAGTAAATTTTTACACAGGTTTTGTTGGCAAGCTACAGTTTATACAGGCAAAACACAGATACCTAGGAATCCAGATGCAGTATGATTATTTGTAAATAAAAATTTGTTTACCCTGTATTTATTGGCATAGTCTAAAAATTGACATAGTCAGACATGGAAATGACGTGATGTGTGACCAGAGCCTCTTCAAACCCGGGGTGTTCAGCTGGGGGCTGAATTACACCCCGATTTATTCTGGGGTGTTTCTGTGTTGTAGCTGCTTGCTGTTAAGGGTAGAATGGCTTGAGTGAAGCGGTGGCACCAAATGCTGGCAGATTTTGAGGATGTTTCTGTGTTTCTGTGGGTTTGAGTGGGTAGGTTGAGCTGTTCAAGTGCAGTTAAGCAAAGCCCATCCAAGTCATTTAGCTAAGAGAGCATCTTGGTGCTTAGCTAAGTAAGAGCCTTTGGGGTTTAGGTATTAGGCTTGCAAATATGTATATACATATTTTGCTAGAGGCCAGCTTGGCCTAAATTGGATACTGCTTAAAATGTGTCCACTTATGTCTGCCAATTTGTTCATCAGGAATTGGTTGGCAAAGTGTCTTTTGTCCCCCCACACTCCCTCCTGATATATACATATATGTGTGTGTGTGTGTGTGTGTGTGTGTATGTTCCTTCCTTCTGCCAGACGACTCAGTGCTGTCACAAAAAGTTAGGAAACCAGAACTGTTTGGCAGTTCTGAAATTTCCACTTTCAGTTTAACTCAGCCAAGAATCTCGTTAGGTGCCAGCGTTTGAACTCTGGTCAGCATTTTTGATGTGAGGAACTCCCTTGCGGCTGCATGTGCAAGTCTGCCCAATACGGTGTAAAATCTGCTATATGTGGAAAAATATTTTTAATTTTCAGGGGTATTAAAAATGGCTAATCAGGGAACTCTACTTTGAAGTGTATTCTGGCGTTTAAAGCTATTGCTGTGTCTCAGCCATGTGAATTCAATGTCCATGTCCGTATTAAATGTTCAGATGTTGGAAATGGAAGAACTCGCAGACTGAAGAGTTGAGGAACTGGACAAGCGAAAGAAAGTCTCCGTTTTGGTTGATTTGGCAGAGAAGTACTCGGAAGATACTCGGAACTCTCTAAAACAACAACAAAAAAAACTAAAAAACGGAAGAAAGTTCCTACATCCTAAGTACCATTTTCTAAGTGCTATTAACATTCACATCCATGTTTTGCTTCAAGGTGACAGCACTTCTGAAAAACGTGTGGCCTCAGCTGTTCTAAGAAGTGAAAAATTTGAGCCCCCCCCTTAAATCAGCATTGAAATTATGGAAATTGTGCATGGAAATAACCTGCTAGGTGGTTATTTTCTTCAGCTGTGAACTGATGGCTCATTTACAGGTTGATTATTTAGCTCGTATCTCCATGGCTGTTTCTCTTAGGCATCTTGGCTCACAGCTCTGTGAACTGGAGAAGCTAATAGATAAAATGATGATTGCAGAGTTTTCAACTTACGCTCGCAATGATTTAAATAGACCCCTAGAAGATGATTGCCAAATTCTAGAAGAGGTATGTCTGTTACTGAAAGGAACTGTCTGATGAATATGTTTGCATCTCTAACATACTTAATTAGCATCAACTAATTCACTTAGTTTCCTGGTAGCAACATTATCATTTCATATTGCTTCTATTCTAATCAAATTCCTGCCTCTCTTCCTCCCTCCCCTTTTCTTTTAAACATGTATGTATTTTTAACTAAAAATATATATTATGTTTTAGTGTTTAAATGTAGGTTTATATTATGTTTTTAGGATTTAGATGAGTGCAATGCCTATCCACTGTGTATTTGATATATCAACTTTTTTGCTCCTCTGCAGTTCTTAAAAATTACCTTTCTTGTCCTTACCTTTGATATCCTTAGTGTTTTGTTGTTGTTCCTTTTTTTTTGATAGGAGAGACTTGTATCACTAGTATTTGGACTTTTAAAACAAAGAAAGCTAAATTTTTATGAGATATATGGAGATGAAATGATTATTACTGCAAAGAACATAATTAAACAGGTAATTCAAACATTTCTAACTTATCTGATAAGATTGTCTTGATCTTTTACAAGTGTCTTGTTTTGCTTTTGTTTGTTTATTTATGTACTCAGTAATAGAATCAATTTCCAGTTTAAGTTTCTGTGAAATAGGGGAATTTGACAGGATCCAAGGAGCATTTCCCTGTGATTTGGGGAATGTGTTTGCATTGTTGCCTATTGTCTGCGCTTTCAGGTAGTTTTCCTTAGCAAAGGAAACAGTCTCAAATGTGTTTCCCGTTTGGATTCGTTGTTGGGATGTTTTGACCAGGATTTTAGTAGGTCTGTATAGCTGGGAGTTAAAAGAGCAGAGGTCTGGAAGTCACTGTGCCCTTCAAGAACAAGGCCAGTGTCTTTAAGAAGCTCCCCCACTAACAGTGTTATTTAAAACACAGGTACAAAACGTGCACAGTCCGACCTGGGAAGCATCAGTCACTGTCTGGATTTTGTGCACCCACTTAGAGCAAAAACATGTGGGGCCTCCGTATTTTGCAACTAGCTGTTGGAAGGGGTGTTTTGTTTTTTAAAAAAGTTGTTATATGATGCAAATATATCTTTGCTTTTCTTACCGTGAAGGTTATTATGTATGTTATGAAATGAAGCAGTGTCCAAGAAGCTAAGACCCTTTTTGTTTTGTTTTTCCCCATTTAAATTTGACAGTGTGTGGTTAATACGGTGTCGCAGATGGAAGAAATAGATACAGAAGTGGTTGTTAAGTAAGTATAAAGTATACAGCTAGATCGTTTTTTATGATGGGTGGGGATAGGAAATGGGTGTTCTTAGCATAGATAAACTTAGGGTACTAATCTGTGCTTAAATTTCCCAGTAATTAAGAATTGTTCTTTTGTTTCTCCCTAAGCCTCTGATCCTGCCTGCTTCCCTGCCCTCTTTTTTTTTTTCAGATTTCTAATGTTTATTAAGGTGCATTTATTTTATTTTTTAAATTAAATTTACATTTGAAGGGGCCCAGGGAGGCTGTGGGATCTCTGACCTTGCAGATACTCGAGCCTTGACTGGCTGCAGCCTGATGTAGTTTGAGCAGTGGCTGCATGAGGAACTTCTAGAGACCCTGGGAACAGGGCCATTTTTAGAAACAGTGTATTCGTTTCCCATTCTCCAATGTTTATTATTCTGCAAAATTTATTTATTTATTTTAGGGACGTAAGAATCTATTACAGGGTTTTACTTTCCTTCTGTTGGTGACTTTCTGCCCTTTGCTCTCAGCCCTTGGCTTGCACTTTGGCAGAATTGTTCTCATTGCAGTGCGACTGTGTGGGCTTATAATGAGACTCTAGTAATAGCTGTAACTTTTTTTTTGTGTGTGTGTGTGATACAGTCTGTGACAATTTGATTTCCCCTTTCCCACCCCTGCCCCATTTTTGCTACATACTAATCCCACGGGGAAATAATAGCATGCCTTGGGAAAGCTCAGTGTTAGGTGAGAGGCTTTCACTTTCCTGGCATGATGTATTTTAAGCACCTCCTTCCTTGTTTCACTTGCTTTGTGGTAATTGTGACTGTTGTTCAGGTGGGGTCTTTTGCCTCAAGATAAGTCTGCACTAACTTCCTTGTATTTACTATTTACAGTTCCATTTAAAGCATGTTTTTTGTTTAAATGACCTTTATTTATTTATTCTTTAAGGCTTGCAGACCAGATGAGGATGATGAATTTTCCTCAGTGGTTTGATTTACTGAAGAATATTTTTTCTAAGTTTACCATCTTCCTCAAGAGAATTAAGGTAAGACATTAGTTTATCAAGAGCTTCATATAATTTGTTCAGGCATTTTGCAGAAACGGGGTGAGGCTATTTTCCATGTGAAATCTTAAGGTGTTGATTTTGATTATAGGGCTCAAACTTTTGATTGAAAGAGGGATATGTGAAAATCAGCATCCAGGGCAAAAATGATTAGTGCTAACAAAGAAAGCCCTGGCAGGGAGCTAATACCTCTTGTTGCTTGATTACATCCATCTGAGGCTGTTAGGGATTAGGACAGCACTTTTGAATGTGGCAGATTACTCCAAATGAGGTTTCTTGCACCTTTCTCCGATATATGTGATATCCATTGCCATCAGAGACAAATGGGTCTGTCTCAGAATGCTAATTACATGATAGAAGATAAAGCCAGGCTTTACTTTAATTTTATGGGCAAAAGGAAATATCTTTTTTCAGCTCAAGCTTGTGCTGCAGTTTTTTTGATAATAAACACTCTATTTGGTTCTAGGCAACATTAAATGTTATCCGTAGCGTGGTTCTCTTGGTTCTAGACAAGAACCAGAAAACCAGAGAGCTGGAGGAGCCGTTGCAGAAGGACTCGGCGAAGGACAGTGCAGTGGACACCGAGGTGGCTTATCTGACCCACGAGGGCCTGTTCATAAGCGACGCGTTCGGCGAGGGGGACCTCCCCGCGGTGGCAGCTGACACTGCCTCCCAAAGGAACGTGTCCCCCAGCAGCGAGCCCTGCAGCAGCGACTCGGTCTCCGAGCCGGAGGGCACCACCGACTCGTCCTCCAGCAAGGAGCAGACGTCGTCCTCTGTCACGCCGGGAGGAGTGGAGATGATGTGAGTAAACGTGGGCTCTGCGCTGCCCGTCTCCAACTCGCCGCGGGAATAGGCGAGGTAGTGGGTGCCAGGGGTTGTTTTGAGGCTGCTGTTCAAGTCTTTGGAGGTGTGCGTGGCTTTTCTAGGTAAGTGAAATATAAATGGTCCTCTAGCACCATCACTGGAGCTTGCCATCGGACCGTGTCTTCTGGAGAGGCTCCTTCTCCATTTGTTGTGCTGGGGAGCCTTCTGCTTTGCAAAGCAGGGCAGATGCAAGTCTAGCTTCCATGAAAGACATTAATCACCCCTGTGCCCTTGGCTGGTTGCAGCATCTCATTTTCCTGCCTGTTCATGATAGCTAATCTTTATTTTTATTAAGCTGTCTCAGTGAAATATACCTTGATGAAAAGTGCTGCTCACTGCCTGCTCAGTGACTTGCATGGCTAAATAAATACATCCCAATGCTCTGGTAACAGGCAGTACAGCCCTGTAGGCGTCCAGTCGCTGCAACTTTTTCCACGTATTTACGGATGGAAGTTCACCCCTGCTTGGGTGAAATTGGGTACTTGAGTGTCTGTGTCTTGGAGCTGAGGCAACTGCCACCATTTGCCCCTCCAAATCACAGTGCTGGCTGCATGACATAGATTTACAGTCAATATTGTGTACATAAAATGGAGTTGGGTCTCCTTGTGCCCAAACACTGGTGCTATACAAGAACTGCAGTGCGCAGAGGAATCGAGGGAATTCGAGTGAGGAGGAAGGACTTGCATCCCAACCGATTGGGAGCATTTTGCCAAGGTAGTAGCTAGTTATATACCACAAAGATAGAGCTCTCTAGTAACAAAAGAGTTTGAGAGTAGCTACTTAACTTGTTCTAAAATGAATTTGCTTCATCCCTTTTCTGCTCTTCTGAGGAACCCTGCTTTGTGTTTAGAGGAGAAGATGGGACAGTTACAGCAGCGCTGGCTGAGTGGCTGCTTCCCAGCATCCTGGGCTCCCACCTTCCTCTCACACTGTCAGCCTGGCTAGACCAGAAAATGGTCCTCATATCTTAGCTGGGTGAACAGCAGAGTTTTGTCCTCAAAGCAGCAGACAAACTGTGAAAGTATTTCCAAAAAGCACAAGCTTAAGAGCCTGAAGCTCAAAGAGTTGTAGCTTGGAGATTAAGGTGGTGAGCACTGCAGGATATCTCCTCTGGAAACTGCACTTTGCACTGGAAGAAAAATACTGTTTTCGTCTGTCATATGCTAGTGATGCCTAAGTATTAGGGGAGCTGGGTAAATTATAGCAATATTCATTTTATTAATTACTGCTGTATCATATTTTCTGCCTTAGGTAATTACAATTAGAATGAGGATTTAAAAATATTAAGATAATAGAGTTGTGTACTTGCTTATCAGGCGGACTGATGTGGCAGTGACAGCAGCTTAGGAGGTCCCATCTGTACCAAGCCACTTTGGTGATTAACTGATTGTATTCGACAGCTGCTGCAAGGCTCTTTCCTCCTTCAGATGGTGAAAAGAAACATATATATGTGTGTATATATATAAAATACTGATTTATTATGTATATATAGATATGGATGTTCAACCATGTGGTTCTGTCCCTTGTAGGATGACTGATGACATGAAACTGACAGACCTGGAGCTGGGCAAGCTGGCAAACAACATCCAGGACCTGCTGTATAACGCCTCGGATATCTGCCACGATCGCTCGGTCAAGTTCCTCATGGCACGGGCCAAGGTAGGGAGCTTCACCGGGACTACGGTCGGGCTCGCAGCCTTAGTGAAAAGTTGTTACCTGTTACTGGTTTAATAAGCAAGATTTCAAAAAGCGTTCTCGATTGAGATTGAGTAGCTGTTCCTGCTGTCACATGCACTTGGTGTTGATTAACATATGTCACTCTAAGGCCTTATGAGTTTCTGTGACCTGCTTGGGTCCCTACCCCACAACATGCCATGCTGGAAGCTCTGTGCAGGGAATACAGAGTATCTATGACAAGGTGGCTATAATTTAGCCACTCTAATATACCCTGTGGAGTTAGGTAACGTCACTGCTTCAGGCACTAGTGGACCCATATTATGACTTCTCAGTACCTTCGCTCTGATGCAAAGCCAGTGGGGAAAATCTGGGGGGATTTGGCAGGCCCAGAGCACACAAAACCACAGGAAAACCCAGTCTCTCACCCCTGTGGTGTGTCACAGTCAGGTTTGCATTAAGGTCCTGCTTGCTTCTAGCCAACCTTTATTATATTTTATCCTGCTCTGCACTGGGATTTGGCTCTCCCCAATATCTCACAGAAGGGAAGGTGCACAGAGGACTAACACACTGAGAGGTGCTCTGTGCCTGGCATCAGCCAGCAGCCTGTGGGTCAGACCTGTCCCCAGCAAAAATCACAGTAAGTAGGCACACAGCAACACAAATCTCACTTGGGGATGAGCCTCAGCAGAGGGGTCTTATCCAGAGCCAAATTAGTTTATTGCAGGAGTTAGTACTAAGAACTGAACTCTGAATTCTGCATCTTTAATTTCTCCCTGGCGCTCGCACAGGCTGTCTAGAGGCTTCCTCACATCTCTGGATTTTTGTGGTGTTAATCTCCTTACAGCCTTTTCCTTTGCACATAGGATGGCTTCCTGGAGAAGCTGAACTCCAGCGAGTTTGTTGCCCTCTCCCGGCTGATGGAAGGCTTTATTTTAGATACTGAGCAGATCTGTGGCAGGAAAAGTATGTCCTTGCGAGGAGCACTTCAGAGCCAAGCCAACAGATTTGTGAACAGGTTCCACGAGGAGAGGAAGACAAAGCTAAGGTATCTCTCGGTAGAAGCTCTTCGTGTTTGTAAAAGAAGAATTTTATCAGTTGCATTCTGTGTAAGCAGAAGTCTTTTGCTGCCTAGCACACCTGTAATCCACTTCTAGTGATGAGTACAAGAAGGGGATGGAAACGGTTTTAAAATCCTATTATTTTTGATTGTTTTACATTTAACAGAACCTCTTTTAACTGGATTATTCTACAACTGTCTAAATCGTGGCAGTAATAACTACAGGAAGGACTAAAAACTGCCTGAGTTTTTATTGATATTGAAGGGTGGGACTTCCCTGTCTCAGGGACTAGGAATTTCAGAACAGCGACTCCCCAGCCAGATGTGTGTGGCTGGTTGTGGTCTGTAATGCTTGAGAGCAGCCTTCCTATGAACATCTAGTCTGTTTGCCTTCATCCCTCAATAGCTCTCAAAATGACCATGTTGCCACATCATTTCAGTGGCAGTGATCACAAAAGGATCTTTATTCCTACAAGGGCCTCTGGCCTTCTAGGGTAGATTGGATGTAGAAACCATAAAGTGCCCAGGCAACAGGATTTTGGGTTTGTTACTACCCTTACGGGGTACCTCTTTATAATAAGGATTAATGATGTAGCATTTTTCAGTCCTTGGCTCTTCTTAAATTACTGTAGTTTTGATTCCACAGCAGTGCATGCAGGAGAGGCATAAAGATACAAGGTATTTCATTTTCTCAACCTCCTTGCCCTTGTGTTTGCAGTCTCCTCCTGGACAACGAGCGCTGGAAGCAAGCTGAAGTCCCTGTCGAGTTTCAGGATCTCGTCGATTCCGTATCGGATGGCAGAATTTCTCTCCCTGAAAAAAAGGCAGCAGGTGGGTATCCTGCAGTGCTGCTGTTAGCTCATTTCAAGTGGTTGTCAGCAAATGCTGTTACTGAATGCGGCCAGATACATCCCAGCATCAGTCTTGATCTGTGCTTGTTTGCTGTGTTCTGGGGAGTGCAAAAGGAAGATGATTTGTATATATATTTTTTTCTCTTGTTTGCACTGTTCAAATTTGAGTTGACCTTAAAAGAGTCTTAGCAGAACCCATTTAGGGGCTAGCTCAGGAATGGAGATTCCCAAAACAGAGGCTTAGAGTCTTTGCACAAATACAGTCTTTCTCCAGAACGTAACGTGGAATTGTTGGAAGAAACAGAAGAGCTCAGCCCTGTTTGTGTGAAACGGTGCTTTTTGGCACTACTTGATTTGCCAGTTGTTCAACTGAAAGCTGGCATGCTATGTGGCTGCTCACTCAACTGAAAACTCGGGTCTCTTCAATTATTTACCTCACCACAGGATCCTCACGTGGCCTCAGATGAGGAACAAGAAGCAAAAAACACCCTCATTTCCCTGTGTGCAAAATGAGATTGCGTTATTATGCACTCCTTGCCTTGTAGGATTGCTTTCCCAGGGTGGTGGCGATGAACCTACATAAGCAGCTAGAAAAGGAAGAGAACATATTTAGAGGGCGAGAAAGATGGCAACTGAGGAGAAAGTTGGAATAAAAACAGTAATATCACAGTAGAGAAAGGCCCCATTTCCACCTCTCCCCCAAGAAAAAGGACATAACAGATACAGGACATAAAGGCATTAACCCTAGAAGCGATGGAGCGCAGCATGGAAATGTGCTCGTTAGCCATTGCTTTCAGCAGAAGCACACCAGGGCATACTGACAGTATAAATAGTGATACTGGTCCTAATTATGATGTGTGGCCACCTGCGTTCTGCATGTGACTGTTACAAAGTAGGAAGTGGTGCTCCAAGGATTGATTTGTTTGTTTTTTCCAAGCCTTAGTAAGGGAAACACTTCACTTCTGGAAACCCACATGCTCTGTGCTCATCCCTCTCCCTTTCTCGTTAAACATTTAGCTGCTGAAGAAAGAAAACCCACTGAATTCCTCGTTGTTGAAGGACAAAAATATGCGACAGTTGGGTAAGCTGCAGTCTTCTCTCTTAGCAGTGGGTTAGTTGGCAAGTGCTTTTGGGCAGAACTGTGGGTGAATACTAACAGCTTTAGCATCCTTACCTGAATAAAATTAGAGCCTTCTTTCCACAGATTAATCACTCTTTTGTTTCCAAACAATTATAAAACATTGCCAGTTGTTCTCTGTTCTTCTCTAAACAACTAAGCTGAAATTGAAGATGGTGTTTGTTTTGCAGTTACTTTATGAAAACATGTATTTGTGAAGATACACATTTATCTTCACACCACATTGCATGTGCTGCATGTTATTTCTTTGTATCTGCATTGCTTTTGGTTTGAATGTGAATTTCTTAATACTGATTATATCAAAGCGCTTTTAAAATATGAATACCACTACTACTTAATTTGCAAGTCTTCTGTATTTCTGAAGATGGAGAAGCTTAAGCATCCATGAGATGCTCTTTTGGTAGAGAGACCGACCTGTCAGGCTTCAGTGAAACCTGAGTCCAAAAAGGTTAAATTGTCCCAAACTTAGAACAAGAAAGTGCTGATTTTCATGGTGTCTTTGACCAGCTGTTGTTTCGGGGTGCTTTGTGGTGAGGTGCCATTGTTTAATTACAAGCAGAAACCCAATTGCTTAGAACTTAAAACCAGCCTTCTGCTATCACTGCAAAATAGTGTTTCAGGTTGAGGTATTTGAGCAGCCTTTGGAGGGTAAAGAGCATTTCTCTGAGGGAGAAAAAAATACATTTAATAGACCGTATGTTTGTCCATTTTTTTCACTTATCTGCATTTATAGCAGCCTTTCCACTGATTGTCATTGTGTATAGGCTCTGGATTTTCAGTTACCAAGAGTTGGCCAGAGTTGTACAGTATGTTAAGAAAGGAACTTTAAGGCTTTTTCCCCTCTAACATCTGAATGGAGACTTCGAGTTCCACAGTAGTCACCCTTTGAAATAAGTTCTTCTGTAAACTTTAGACATTTTTCTCTCATATTTGTTCAGTAGTTCCCACAACCACCTGTGGAGTGGATAGTGCTTTCAGCCATCTCTGTCTTTACTGAGTCTTTACAGTTCACTTTTGTCCCACACCAGTGAGTGGATTGATTTAATGCTACGACCTGTAGCCTTAGGTAGCTTTCTAGTCTTGTGAGTGGTCTTTATTTAATTTTTCAGCATCTAATGGGGCTAACATTTGGCTCTTACCTCTCTTGCAGGACAGTGTTGCTGTTAATAAGAATAATCCTCGAGTACTGCCAGTGTGTGGACAACATTCCCTCCATCACCACTGACATGCTTACCCGCCTGTCTGATTTACTGAAGGTATGAGCGTGTCTCCCTGCCCTGGTCACAGGGATTCAGGCCAGGAGACTGTGGATTACTCTCCCAAATGCTTCATGTGCTTTTATGATGTAACATTAACCATATAAGTTACACTAAAATGATTTTGTTTGTTACTCTGTTACAAGGTAGGTTTTTTAAACACACAGATTTGAAGGTCAGATATGTTGGGTGAATTAACTTCAGGAAGGATGTCCTTCCTTTTCTTTTTTCTCCACCTGGGAATCTGCAAGTTTCATCTGGCAGTAATTTTCATAGCAGTTATTCCTTCAGGCTGGAGGTATAAGCAGTGCTGTTGGAGAAAATGCAGTTTCATTCCAGATCCCATTGATACATATCTGCAGTCATGAAAGAAACTAGTCTTTTGCTTTGTGCAAGTCAGTAGAAGTAATATCATCATAAGGGTGAAAAATAGGTTGTGACAAAGCCACTGTAAAGGTAGCTTAAGGTAAAGATGATGAATGAATAGGCCCTGGTCTTTTATTCCTTGCTAGAGAAGAGGAAGGCTGGTGGAAGACAGGTACAACAAGGTAAGACCAGTAAATAGTAATCAAAGGAACACATGAATACAGCTAAAAATTGTTACACGTACCCAAAGCCTACAACTCAATTTATTCCAAGGTTTTTATCTTTGGTTTTGCCTACAAAGGTTACGTCAGGCATTAGAGTGATGAACATGAGCATCCCTACAAGGGCAGCAGATTCTCCTCTACAAAATACATTTTGGCATATGCTGGCTGGGAGTACCCTGGGAGATGGACCTTAGAGTTTGTAATGTACTGAGGAGAATAGGCCAGAGGCACCTCAAAGGTTCAGAGAAAAGGCATCAGGATGCAGAAACGCGTTCCTCGAGGCAGGCACAAGGAGGGGATATTGCTCCCTTGATGTTTCAGACAAGCTGCTTTCCTGTTGCTTTGTCCCCAGCAGGCCATCATGTGAGTTAATAATATTCCTGTATTGCAGGAGGGAACACGAGTGTCTGTCATTCTTTATAGACCTTGCTTATAATGGTCTACCAGACATTTAGTGAGCTCTAACCTAAGCTAAACACCTCAGTGGAGCTTAGACAGTGTGTGATACTTTTCAGTTTGACAGTTCTACTTCTAATGTCCACCAGGAGGCATAAAGAAAAGTCTTGTTCCTCTCTATGGAGGAGAAGAGGAGAGGAAGCAAATTCTGTGCAAACTGTGGCGCAGGAGTGTGGCAAAAAAGCTTAATTCTGGGCAAGGGGAAACCTCTATTGCAGAGACGAGCTGTAGAGCAACAGTTGCTTCAGGTGGAAGGGAGAGGATCAGCCTTTGAGCTCTGTGTAGGTTTGGCCTCCCAATTCCCACCCTGTTTCCCAAAGGAAGCACTGCTCAGACATAAGCCCTTGGAGCCCTGAGTTTTCTGCTTCCCATTGAGAACCACAGAGTTTAAGTCACTTGACAAGGACTTAATTTGTTGCCATTGCCCTAAAAGAAAGTGGTAGGTCTGGAGAACTGAATGAACAAAACTAGTCTGACCCCGTAGTCTCTGTCAGTGCATAAGCTGCCTGTTCTCCTGGGTGACCTCAATGTGAGGATGTTTTTAAAAGCACTGAGTTGCATTGGTTTGTTTTTCCTCCTACGCTTTCTGTGCTCCATCAGATGGAAAAGAGCAGAACTTAAAAGATTTCTCACAGTCTGTGACAGAAAGGGGGAACTGAAGGTAAAAATAAAACCCAAATACCACATGGGACTGTTGTCAACTCTTCCATGTGCTCTGTATATGTGTTCCTGCCTCAAAGGCAATAAAAACAATGGAATTCCTTGTGCTTTGTTTCCAGCTTATAGGATACTTGAGATCTCGCCAGAAGATAGCTGGTCATGAAATGTAGGCTGATCAAGTGATTTTCCAGCAGTAGCTGCGAGTTAGTTTTCCATCACACATCACCCTTCCCTTAAAGGCACAAAGAAAGGAAAACTTGATAGGTATCTTGACCAGGGGCACAGCAAGAGACCAAAGCTTTTGTGCAAGGCCAGAGAGAACAAAAACATATTGACTGCTGAGTTGTTCGAGGAAATATCTAATTGTAGTCCTTAGTTTTGTTTTCTGTCCAATATGGATAAATTGGAGAGGGGAAAAAAAAAGGCGCAAGAGTTTTCTGGATGAAAAGTCCTTTCTCAAAGAGCTGTACATAACCTAATGCTCCGAATGAAAGAAGTGGCTCTGCCAGCCCTGGGCAGGGGGCTGATTGCTGGAAAGGGCTCCTCAAGAAATGCTGTGACATGGAGCACATGGGAGAGCAAAGCTGCTGCTCCAGCCGGGACGTGTCCTGCTGTTTGCAGATACTTGCTGCAAACTCTCCTTGCTCTCAGATGGCAATATCACTTTCTCTGTATTTTTCCCATGCTTACAGCAAAAAAAAGGAAGAAAAAAAAAAGTGCTCAAAGATGAAGAGGAAGCAGAACTCCCTGTAACCCACATAAGCCAGAGCCAGCAAGGAAGCTCCTCGTGCTCACACTGCAGGAACTGAGGGTGACAGTGACAGTTTCCCTGTCTCTCCTGACTCACCCAGCCCAATCTAGAATATCTTGTGCCCCAAGCTAGGTAGTAGACCAGAATACCAAAATAAGATGGATTCTGCTAATAAGGGCTGCTGCAGAGACCTTAGTTGGCCTGCATACATTTAATGATGCTGCTTTTCTGCTGGAGCCGACAAGGGACGATCCAGCCATGAGTCACCCAGTACGTGGAACTCTCCCGGTGCGCGGAGGGAGTCTGACATAGCCTTAAATCTCCCGTGCATCATTCCTGAGAGGTCAGCATTTTTGGTGTTACAAACACAAATGTAGCTCCCTGAGCAGGAGCGAATTTGGTGCTTTCAAGAACCCAGTGAGGTCAGCTTTATTCACCCTGGCGCACGCTTCGCTTTCACGGTTTTCCTTGGTTCAGTGCTGAAACCAAAGTTAGTTTTTCCTTCCCTGCCTTGGAGGAGTCCCTCCTTGCCAAGGTCCTGCTCGGAGCAGCTGAAGAAGCCATTATACGTGCTGAGGTTTTGAGGAGAGAATCCAGAATAACCTCAGCAGAACCAATTTCCCTTGTTAAGTCCTAATTGCCCGAGTGTTTTCCCTGCTCTCCTCTTGCCCAAGGATGCTCTAAAAGCCGTGTTCACTGGGGTGCTCCATCCCTGAGATGCACGCTCAGGTGTGAATAGGCAGACCACACAAGCGGGGAAACCCCTTGTTCCATCTCTGTCGTTGCCTTCTTGTACCCAGAGGGTGTTATTGCTGAAAATAAGTGTGTATTCCTGTCATCAGCATCTTCCTGAGAAAGCATAAGCCAGCTTGGACACTTCCAATGGTATTTATTGCTCCAAACTGTGCTTCTTCAGTAGATTGGTACTATGGGCATCGGCACAGAGTGATACTCTCTTGCTAGAGGAATTGCTCATTGCTCTACCCCATATCCCTGCACCAAACAGCTCGTGCTCAGACCGTTGGGAGGGTCTGAAGCCAGGGCAGAAAACTGCTCCTTTGATATTTTCCATTCTGGGATTACTGTTTTCCTGAACAAAGCTTTGCTCTGCACTCCTTGCAAGGCCCAGGTGTGAGAAATGGGGTGAGAAACCCCAAGCAGGACCCAGTTCTGTGTTCAAAGTAAGGCCGAGTGCAGCCAGTCTGCAGCAAGTCTGCCCTGCTGCCTTCCATCCCACTGAGAAACCTCCCCAAAAGGTCCCGTAAAGAGGCAGGAACCGGCCTCCAAGATAAAACCACTGAGTAGCCAGCTGTACTTTTAATAAGAGTATTTCAGAAGACCTTGCCTTGAGTGCTTTAGTGTAGGCTGAGTCAGAAAAATCAGAGCCCACTGAAAATGCTGCTTTTGCCTTGAGCCCGTGGGCTTAGGTGATGTGCTGATCCCGGGATCGTTAGAGCACACGGCAGAGCAGTTATTAGCTAGGAGTCCTCTTGGAGGAACACATGAAACTTGGCTATTGGCCTTCATTTATTTTGTCGTAACCTGTTCAGTCCTGCAGACTTCTTTTGATGCTTTTTCTAAACTGCTTTTCATCCTGGAGTGCCGCTTTGGGATATATTTGTGGTTCTTAAAATGGCAACATGCACTTTGGTAACTTTTTCTTTCTGTTGCAGTATTTCAACTCTAGAAGTTGCCAACTCGTGCTTGGAGCTGGTGCGCTGCAAGTTGTTGGTTTGAAAACAATCACTACAAAAAATCTAGGTATGGATTTTCGGGTTTAAAATGTAAAATCATGTTCTTTTGGCTGTTTAGTAGAAGCTAAGTATTTAGGATAAGCTACATCCATGTCATGGTGCTGCATGTAGAAGACAGAGGGTGATGCAGGTTTGTTAGGAAGAGAGTAAAATATGAGTAAAAATGTAAGTTTTTTTCCATTTAAGGGATGCACTGAAATGCATCCAATTCCTTTGCTATCAAATCACTTTACATTTGAAACCTTTCTGTCCTAAATGAAGGAAAGAAAAGAGCCAACATACGAGTGAACAAGTTTTCCTGGGAATGCTTGACTGCAGAGCTGTAGTAACTTCAGCGGTGGCTTTGGCAGGCTTGGGAGCTGCCTCTCTTTTAAAAAAAGATTTTTTAAAAAATCTTTAAGCACATTAAATTGTGTTAGATGCTGTTATTTATGTTGAAGGAAGTGCAGTCTATACCAAATGACTGTTCCTGTAATAATTAAGTTATATTTTTCTTTCCCTCTCTTCCTTCTGGGTTTACAGCTCTTTCTTCACGTTGCCTACAGCTAATCGTACACTACATTCCTATTATCAGGGCTCATTTTGAAGCTCGACTGCAGCCGAAACAGTTTAGCATGCTCAGGCATTTTGACCACATTACGAAGGTAATTCCTGTGGCACTTTCTAATTAAACTACAAGTTCTGCTTTTCATTTGTGCTCTGAAGAATATGAATGCCATTAGATAGTAAATAAAACCTGGTTTCTTTCATTACAGGATTATCATGACCACATAGCTGAAATTTCAGCAAAGCTCGTAGCCATAATGGATAGCTTATTTGACAAACTATTATCCAAGGTAATGATTTATGGAAATAATTATGCACTGTCTAAATTGCCTTGGGATGTGTTGCTGTGTATACTCTAGATGTTCCAAATGCAGTCTCAGGTTTTCCTGTTCAGGACTTGTTTGAACGTCCTCGAGGTGCCCATGCACAAGGGCAGCGCTGCACTCACCGCCTGGGTACCGTGCACCCTCCGTACACACACACACACACACACACACACACACACACACACAGTAGCACCACCAACACCACCACCAATGGGTTGTTGGCTCCGTCACCGCGACCGGATCTGCTCCGGCTGCTGCAGCTGCTCTGGTGTTACAGACTGAAGTGTTCTGCTCCCCTGGGCAGCTTTAGCTCTGGGTTTTCTGCCACTTTTTAAGCCATTTCATGATGGGGTGGGGGAAAGATTAATTCTTCAGTGGCAGATTTGGCGGGCTTGGGCAAACCTGTTCCTTTTAGGAGCCCATGTTCTTCCCTCGGCGTTTATGCTATCCTCTTCAAGTCACTTGTGAAATGTGTTTATGAGCTTTTAAGAGATCTATATAGTGGTCTCCACCTAGAGAGGGAGGCCTGTGCTGTATCGTAGGTTGCCTTTTCGATCACTTTTGCTGTTATGCCTTGAGAACAAGAGGCAAACGCTGTAAGTTAGACCCTGGGTCCTAAGGAAGTCAGCCCCCAGCAGCAGTGTCTGCCTGGTTGCCAGTAGTCAGCAGTATCTGTCCCTTGGGATCACTTCCAGCTCTCCTCGGGTCCGCGGGAGCTGCAACCTGAGGCTGCTCCTGTCCTTGAGGGCTCCCGAGGGCAGAGCGAGGCCGCCCGGCTCCCCGGGACGCCCCCCGCACTCGCGGGAGGGAAGGCGACCACGGGCGACTTATTGGCCTCCCCTCCTGGCGGCTGCCCTGTTTTGGCCTCTCTCGTTTCCCAAACGTCGTGTTGGCAGCGAAGACGCCGGGGAACATAAAAACCAGGGGGTTTCCCAGCGGAAAACCTGCCCGCGGTGCCTCTGAATCCAGCTCGGATCGGCCCTCTCCGTGGTGGGAGCAGAGGAGCCGGGTTCATTTTCTAGCCCTGGCTGCCCAGGGCCTTGTTGTTCCCATCTTGGGCACTGTGAGGGAAGGGATGTTCCTCACTCTGCTTTCCCGGGTACTTGTGCAGTGTTTCTTCAGCTTGGCCCATGCTGAGTTTCCTTAGGGCTTTTATTTGGATAGAAATTCTAATGCATGTGTCTTGGAAGACCATTCTGGAGAAACCCTGGGAGGTGCACACAGTAGAGAGGGTTTCCTGTTGCACTGGCCCTGGTGAGAATCCAGAGCCCAAGACAGGTGGGCAGCAAGCAGGACACAGGAGGCTGTTCCCCTCTCTCCGTGGAAGCGGCGCTGCGTGCGCCAGGCAGGCGGGCGGTTTGGTGCTGACCTGGCATGTGGATAATTATTGTGGGTTAATGGCAACCGAGCAAAAATAATGAGCAAAGAGAACCAATTAAAGAAGCCCAAACCAATTATAACCTAACTAAGATGAATGGACCAAGTCGGGAGTTGCTGGGGCTGTGTGCAGGAAGCGAAGCAGAGCCGCAGAGTGTCTCTGAATCCGTAATGTGTGAAAATGCCATGAGCAGCGCAGGGCTTCCCATGGGACGGGGCATCCCCCGCTCCGAGGCGTGGAAAGGACTCATCCTTCTGTTCCTGTTGCAGTATGAAGTGAAAGCTCCCGTTCCTTCGGCGTGCTTCAGGAATATCTGCAAGCAGATGGCCAAGATGCACGAAGCCATCTCCGAGCTCCTTCCCGAGGAGCAGACTCAGGTAGCAGCAGCCTCCATGTGCGCGACCGGTGCTTCATCCAGGCAGAAACGCAGAAATGGGTTGAGGTGCTGGCAACGCTGGTGACTCAAAGGCAGCCCTTCCAGGGAATCCTTGTAGGGAATTCTTCTGTAATGCTGAACAGGGTTGAGGTCCTTAAATCCAACGTGAAGCCAAGTCTGCTAGATGTGGATTTCATTGTTTGTCTGTGCTTCCCCTGCAGTTAGTGCTTCTGCAGAACTGTAAATCTAAGAACAGGAAGCCTGACACAGTCATGGAATGCAGAGTTGTAGTTTCTCTTTTACGCTAAACTAAAAGGTCTGTTTGCACTCTTGGGTTTTTTTTTTTTCCACTTCCTTTTGGAGAAAAAAGAAACCTTTAATAGTCTTAGTACAGTAAAAAGGTCAGAAGAGTCATTTATTTTCTAGCCTTAACATATGCTGCTAGGTGCTTCAGGCAATAGGGAAGAGACATTCATGTTCCAGAGACTGTGTGCTCTAAATTCGGCACGTAACAAACGGGTGAGGATGTACACAGTCCCACCTGCTGTGGCACATATACATATATTTATACACACACACACACACACACACACACACACACACACATACACGCTGTATGTGGCCAGAAAGCTTAGAAAGCAAAAAAAAACCAACCTGGTTTACAAGAACACAATGGAAACTTAGTGACTTAAGACATGGTTTGCAGTGTGTTTTTCTGTAGGCAATGACACAAATATGGGGATGGTTCCTTATTCTTGTTCTGTGGGTTCTTCTAGATGTTGTTTTTAAGGATTAATGCAAGCTACAAACTTCATCTGAAGAGGCAGCTAGCCCACCTCAACGTTGTCAATGATGGAGGCCCTCAGAACGGGTACGTTCGTTGATATTGAGCATTACAAAAGGCACCCGAAGCCGCTCAGCCCTGCTGGGAGCTGTGGCTGCAGAACGCGGCTGCGCTCCAGGTTACTCGGGTGGCACTGGGTGTTTTTTAGCTGTAAGAGGGACAGCAGCTTGGTGTAGATGGGGAGGTCAATGTTGGCCCCTGCCCTACCAGGTCTGTTGCTACCAGTTTTCATTGATCTAGGTCTCAAACCTGTTTTTTTTTTTTCCCCTCTTATCCTATGCTGAAGTGCTTGTTTCTTTAATAATGGTTAAAAATCCAATTCTGTGAATGTTGGTTAAATTTTTCCTGCTGTTCCTACATCCTGCTGCTTGCTGCTAGGGGACAGCAGGATGGGGGTTCTGAGCCCAGGATCTTTCCAGGCTGTTCGAGGGCTTTTAACTGTGCATCAGCTGTTAAACGGGCAGTGCATTGGGCTCCTTTTATATTAAGCATCCAAAATACTCAAGTTAATACTACAGCAATTAATATTCCAAGTTAAAACTGAATCCAGGTTTTAAGCTGTAAGATGGGCAGTAGTCAGTAGCGTTCTGTTCTGACCTGGTATTTAACATGCATGTGACTAGCCCGGGTGGGCACTAGATCTCAGGCCGCCGTGGGCTCGGGCACTAACTGCACCTGGTTTCGCTGCAGGCTGGTGACAGCGGACGTAGCTTTTTACACTGGAAACCTTCAAGCTCTGAAAGGCCTCAACGACCTGGACCTGAACATGGCTGAGATCTGGGAGCAGAAGAGGTGACTGAGGCTCTGCCGCAGCCGCGGGCACAGGGAGGGTCCCTGCGTGTCCAGGAAGGGGCCGGCAGCTCTGTGCAATGTCCGTCACGCTCTGGAAACAGACTCAGGTTGCTTTGGACCAAATCCAAACACACACATAGCTGTAACACAGCTGTAGTTGTCTAGAATGCTCTGTATATCTTTATATTAAAAAGATGCTTTGCATTTCTTCTAGTGCAATGAAATTCACGTGGTGTCCCACCTTATTTAATGATGGTACAATATAAAAATCTTGCAGTTGAATGCTGTAGAAAATGTTTTTCTCTATGAAACGATGCTGTTCTAAAATTTATTTTTTTACAGAACTTTATATAAATAAATGTCTTTTGATTGCTTGCATATAGGATTCAGCTTTGTTAGGGAGCTGTCCTGTTTCAGGGTATTTCTCCCAGCTGAAGCCACTTCTCTAATACCTGTCTGTTCACTGGAGCTGTTACCTCCACACCGGACTTCTGGAATGAAAATCACCAGTGAGGATTAAAGTAAGGGGCGGGGGGTTCTGTGCCCTTTCAGAGTAGTAAAAGGGCTGTGGGGGCAGAGCCTCCTCCAGTCTCCAAAACAAGCATCAGGTTCTGCTAGTTTTAAAGGGGATTAGTACTTGCCAATTCTGCCACTGTTTTAAAGATGCAAAAAGCTGCCTAGAAAGAAAAAAAGGAAGAGGAAAAGGCACAGAGCTCATTTTCATGGTTTTAAGCTGCTCCACACAAGGTCAGCCAGGTGCCCTAAGGAAGGTTTAACTGAAATAGATTAGGAGTTATTAATACTACCTTTTTAAGACTAGAAGCTTCCAGGACTGAGCGGAAGTGCCTGTGTCCTCGCCCCTCCGACTCCAAGGATGAGCTCGGGAGCCATCCTGGTAACGTCACAGGTGTCACTAAGAGCCCTCAAAAGAAACCTCTCCACTCACAGTTGTTTTTAAAGACCAACTTCTTTAATGATACATACCAGTGTTATACTAAGCTTATAAAATAAAGCTGTCTGCATGTGAATACAAGAGAAACATTAAGAAATCAAAAGTGATCAGGACAGGGCTTGTGATTCCTGTACAAATTTAGAAATATCACAAGTGATGATAAATTAACATACATGACTAACAATATGAACATGGGTGTACTCAAAGTGCCATAATCCATTTTTGAAAAAGAGGGCAGCGGCAGGGTGAGGGTATGAACAGAAACGCCAGGCTGGACGGGGGAAGCGAACAGCGCCCGGGGGCTGGGGCGGCTTTCTCGAGTTTTGGGCTCCTTGCAGGAGC
>NW_010582310.1:90926-107049 GCF_000705375.1 Tinamus guttatus
AGCGACGCGGAACCCGCGGCCGCCGCCGCGCTCCTCACCCCCCCAGGCAAACAGTATTGCACTTCCAGCGTCTAATAACTGAGGGACAGGAGCTCTTCGAGGACTGAAGCTTTACTTACTTACACACATCCTTTGCACTATGTGGCTGCTTAAAAAGATAAGCGAGAGAAATTAATTTTAAATTAATACTGCGGTACTGTGAAGATGACAAGGCAGAGGCCCTCTGTGTACTTATTTCTAATGCTTAAAAGGGTCTTCCCGGAGGGGGCTGGTTGAGCACAGTAGGATGCAGAGCTGAGCAGGCCCTTTCACTCAGTGGTCCAAGATCCGCAGATTTCCAGACACAATTTTGTTCTCTAGCAGCGCTCCGGCGGGGATGTCAATTCTGTCACCGTGATTTGCAATGATGATGACAGTTCCCTAGATTTTGGGAGAAGAACATGAGCATTTAGAGACTTTGCTTGCTATGAATTGACAACTTGAATGGAACAAGATTATGTGTGGTTAGGAGACTGGTTTGATTCCAGCTCTAACGCAGCTGGCGCCTGCGTGCACTTGGACCGAGTTCTTGTCTTGGCAGACAGGTAATATTTTGCATGAAAAAGGTTAAAACAGCAATCACGGACAGGCTGTAATTACCAGCCTGCTGACTGTGAAGTAGCAGTTGAGCTGACTGGTGGCTGCTGGGGGTGCTCCTATCAGGGCCCCTTGCTCTTGGGTGCAAAAAAAAAAGTCCTACCCTCCTCAGCACGTCCTGACGCAGGGCAGCACTGCAGCCCCACCAAGGCCAAGCGCCACCCCCGGCTGCAGCGTCACCCCGGCTGCAGCGGGGCTCTGCTCAGCCTGGGCCTCCCCGCGCTGCTCTGGCTGCTGCTTCCCGCTGACGCTGCACCAAGGCTGACCAAGGATCAGTTTTCTCTGAGCGCAGCAGGGATTAATCGTGTCCATGCACGTGGCGCACGGTTTATGCTCACCTTTAATGACACATTCTTGCCAAAGGTAACATCACCTGACACGGTGAGATGATCCAGCTCCAGCATATCGGGTATGCTCTCGAAGCGCCGCAGGTAATCCTGAACCTTTTCGGGATGGAAAAGAACAGGGACAGTTTTAAAACCATGTGTGGGCTAAGAGAAGCATAGGAGCGTCTTGAAAACTACTTTAGGGAATCTCTTCTGCCAAAAATAAAGGTTGCTCCTGGGGAAGCAGTGTGATACAGTCATTTCTGTCAGGGGTACCTACAGCTAGAAGCAGCAATGACAGGAGTGAGGGCTGAAGGGTGGGAGAGCTCCAGAGAAGCCAAGTCCCCCTTCTGCTCCCTGGACTGTCAGGGTGCAGGAGCACAGGGTAAGAGCAGGACATTATGTCCAGACAGGAAGCAGTCTATTTAGAGGGAGCAAAAAGGAATGTCGAGAGGGGTAAAGGAAACCTCCTTCCAGCCTGTGAAAGCTGGAAACAACAAGTGCTACTCGAGCAGGTTACCTTTGTGAAAGAGCTTCCCAGCTTGACCAGCGGCACCGTCGGAAACTCCCGCTTCTCACTCATGGTCAAGGAGCCGGCGTTAAGGCTGTACAAATTGGACATCACAAGCAAGAGATCTGACGTGGTCTTAACGGGCAAAAACCGACTCCGAGGGACGTTTATTCCCAGCGAGTTCTCAAAGCTCTTGATAGCAGCCCCCACGGCCGTCTCCAGCTGGATAACGTTCAAGCCTCCATCCAGCGTCTGGAAGGGAAAGCCTGTGTGAACGCGGCCAGCGGACGGACCGCTCCGAGCAGGATCCCGGCCTGCTCCGAGCGCCGCCGTTCCGAGTGCCCGGCTCCCTGCCGGGAGCAGCAGGCGCTGCCCAGGCACCCGGGAACGAGCAGGGCTTTTGGGAAACCCTCCTCTCCGCTTACCTTTGGGTTCACAATGATCTCCATGTCAATGGCGTTTTTCTCTTGCAGCCTTTTAATTGCAGACAGAGCAATCCACAAGTTGTTCGTATTGAATATTTTGAATTTTGACACGGACTTGAACTCATCCACGTGTGCTTTTGGAACCTGAGCTATTTCCACGAGTCTCAGCTTGTTTTCGTACTGCGTGAGCGTCCCACCCTGCAGGGGTATGAGAACAAAGCTGAGGTGCTGCTCTCCTGCGTGCTCCTTTGGTGCTGTTGACCATTTAACCCACAGTGGGGGCCTGGGTTCAGCTGCCAGGCTACTGTTATTCAAACATATTCTGTAGTCAGTCGGAACTGTCAAGTACTAAAGAGAGTTTGGCCCTTGGGTGGCAGTTGCTGAGTGTCGCTGGAAGGCGCTGTGGTTTAGGAGTGACCTTCAGCAGAACTTGCTAGATGCTGTGGCACTCGCTGGAGAAACGAGTGTTGCCTCAGCAAGCTGCACTAGGCAAGGACGAAGCCCTGTATTTTTATACTGCACCCCTGGGGATGCGTGGGACCAAGTCAGACTTTTCTTAATGTGTAATGGACAGGAAGAAAACTGCACGTGCCCCCACCATGCTCACGTTCAAAGGAGTGTCACACAACACATCCCTATGTGTGGGTGGCATCCGCATGCTGTGAACATGGGCCAAGTCACCAAGATGGGGACCTCACAGGGAGCCAGCGAGGGCAGGACGCGGAGCAGCGGCCCCGTCCACGCGCAGGCTGCAGCCCAGGGCCGGCTGCCCCGTCCCTCCCTCCGGCCTTCCGCATCCCTGGGCTTCCCCTCACTAAAGGGCTGCAGAGAGGGCAGCGCCGCTACCTGCGCCCTGCAGAAAGGGCTCCTCACCAAAAACACAAGTAAAGCCCAGGCTTTCGCTGTCGGCTGCTGCCCAGAACCTAGATCCAATTTGTTCCATGAATTAGAACCTCATAAACTTGCTGATTTTGTGCATCTCGAATTAGATCACAGCTGATGTGTTAAATAGTGCCTGAAATAGCTATAAGAAGATGGAAAGTATGTCTGAATTCATGCATACAGAAGAGACAAGATGTTCAGACTCCTCCAAGATGCAAGGCATTCAGACAGTGCCTGTATTTACCTTCACGTCTGCCCTCGTTTTGTTCGTGACTTCCATGACGAACTCGCAGCGTTTCCCATTGGGCGGGTTCATAAGGTGGTTAAGAATGTAAAGGTCCATGGTGGCACCCAAGTTATCTATGTTGGATACAAAAATATATTCCTTGCCCTCTGCGATGAGGTTGTCGAGCAGGCCGGAGTTGTAGAAGCTGGCGTAGATGTCGCCGTGGCCCGGGGGGTACCAGCACTCCGTGTTCTCTCCTGAGTAAGACACATCCTTGGCTATGGGCAGCAGAGTTTCCTTGTTAATTCTAGGGTACCTGGAAGGCAAGGGTTTGGTTAAGCTCTCCCCAGGGCCAGGGTGGCATCGGGTTAAATAAAAGGCAGCAGCGAAGGTGCCTCTTCCCTCACCCTTCTCTCCAACTGCTCTGACTTTACAATCATGCCAAGTCCACCCCAAAAGGAGCTTGAACAGCAGCATAACAAGACACCACTACCACCCAGTCCTCTGAAGCTGCACCCTCCACCCCTGGCAGGGTGAGGAAGAGCAAGCAAAGCCTTCCTTTTACCCCAGGTAGAGCAGAGACATTTTTTGATACCTGCTTTGATTAAAAGTATATATTTTCACACGGCTGAGACTGTATTTCTGCAGGATTTTCTTGGTGTCTTCATCAGTGTTGAAGGAATTCATCAGAACGAGGGGAACATCAGTGTTGTAGCTTTTGTTTAAATGCTGAAATGGGAGAGAAATGGTAAAGTGAGCACATGCTCTTACCTTCAATCCTGCTACCTTACTAGTTTTGAGGACAGGAATGCATTTTTTATTTCCAGTTCGTTTTGCCAAATTGTCACAGGAAAGAGGTTCTTTTACCAATGGGTTGGATAATAAATCAAGTAAAGGAAAACAAATCCTTGTAAATAGTAAAAGATAAGGGTTACATTAATTACTGCATAAATAACCTTTGTTTTTAAACCCACATCAAGATTCTGAAATGTGAAAGCAAGATACCACAGAGGTATTTCAGAGAGACCACCCCGTGACCCCGGGAGAGCTGCCCTAGCTCCTGCTGATCCCCCTCTTGTGCAGGAGGGTCTAACCCACAGCAGGGAGAGACACCCCAACACCCTGGGGCAAAATGCTCCGAGTCCCAGAAACTGCACAACAGATGCAGCCAATTTCCTACTCTAATGACCAGCTTAATGATCTGCTGCAAGAGGAGCATTCTGCACTAGGAACATAAGGTGTGATGGTCTCCCAGCACCGACGGCTGTTGTTCTCTTTTACTTCTCTTTCTACAGAGGGAAATCCCAGCAACGACTTCTAAGATGAGGGGTTTAATTAGAGCTGGAACTCTAAGCTACAGCAAAGAGCTTTTTTCTAGGCTGTGTTAAAGTTTCCAAAAAGCTGAGCCTGGAGGAGCTGGAGCGGAGCCCTCGGTGCCATGCGGTGCCCCGTGTCCGGGGACACGGCCACGCACCTCGATCTGCTGCACCGTCAGGTCCAGGAAGGTGTTCTCGTTGCGCACCCCGATGAGGCTCTTGGGGCCTTTGCAGCCCATGCTCGTGCCCAGGCCGCCGTTGAGCTTCACGACCACCAGCTTGTTCAGCACAGACGCAATGTTATCGGGCAGCCCTCTGGCCTTGATCTTCTCGTAGGGCTGGATCTGCAAGAGAGGAGCAGCGGGAGGCGTTCAGGCGTTTGCTAGGAAGTCACCGTCTCCGGAAAACCTTCCGAGCTCTAAACTGGACAGCAATACCCACAGTTGTTAGCATGATTTGGCACACCCGTGACAGCACCGTGCCACAGCCGGGCGCACATGGAGCCACATCTTCTCCTGAACAACGTCATCAACGCCGTGGCCACCAGCTTCCTCCCCAATGCAGGGAGGAGGCAAGCAGGCAGCACCATGTCTCCTCCTCACGCTGCTTCAACCCGCAGCACTGTTTGGCATTTGCACTGAGTGTCATTAAAGGAAACACTTCAGCAAGAAGGGTGGCTCTTTGACTCTAAGTGACTTTTTACTCCAGTTACCAGTCCAGTGCACTATCCCCTCTCTCCCAGCGCGGAGCTGCCCTGAGGACGAGTGTTTCCAGCTCTTCCTACGCTGCTCTGGTCCTGCTCACACAGCAGCTCCATCCCGAGGAGCTTTCCAAGCCGTGTTGGCTGTGGGCAAACCCGGCTGGCTGCAACTGGAAACCCACGCTAGGCGGGAGCAAGGCTGGGATTTCTCACCCGGATGCGCGGGGGCAGAGGGGGGAGTTTGCGCAATTCCAGCCCGGCCCTAAGGCGCAGAGGGCAGATTCCCGGCGTTGGGAAGCGCCCGGAAAGGCGGTGGTGACTACGGATGGGATATGCAAGGCGAGCTCGTCCCGCGAGCTGTGGCACCAGCAGTAACTGAACTCTGCTTGTTCACAGCAGAAACTCGCACTGCTCCGAGGGGCCTCTTGATGCAACCGCTTCAACTCAGCCCAGTGCGGAGAGTTTCCCACTGCACAAGATACATACTCTAAAAAAGCAGGCAATTAATTTGAAACACCTACTACCTCACACACACACACACACAAACATATTAAATACGTATAATAGTACAGATACCCCACTGAAACACTCTAGCCTATTGAACACAGAAGTGTATGTTCTGATGTCATTTTTGATTCCGTGGGATTTGGAGTATTTTGTGATATACGCATCAAAGCAAAGATACAAAAGTAAAATGATGATCTTGGACAAATAAGCCTACTTAAAGATGCATTAAAGCAAAATTGTTAAGGGCTACATTCTGCACAAATGATACTTTACCAGGAAAGCTCCTGCTCGTTTCAGGCAGGTGTGATTCTTCAGCTTCCAAACATAAAGAGAAACCAGGAGTGCCATGTACCCCCTCTCTGTGCTTTCCCCAGGTTAAGAGAGAACCTCCAGACTTGCTGAGGACCCCACAGCAGCCAACCAACACATTCCAGACCTAAGTGTCTTCATCTCTGTGCTCTTAACTGTTAATATTCTGCATTTTCACCTACGGAAGTAGTTCGGAACAAACCCTATGTCTCCATCTGTATTCCAAAAGCAGAAGAGGCTCCCTGCATCAGATCTTCTCGAGTTAGCACACACAGCTGAAGAGTGCTATGAGCAAGGCACTACCCTGAGAGCTGAAGTTATCCTTATGTGCAAAACAAATCAGACTTGGCTTATAACAGTAAGAACAGGGAAAATACATATACACACACACATGCACTTCAGTTACAACCTTCCAACTAAATCACAGTAACAGAGTGAACAGACTGTATTTCAGCAGGGCAGCTAGAAGGTAAACCCGGAGTTAGCACGGCTCAAGTCGCCTGCCCAGGTTCTCCCTAGAGGAAGGGATTAACTGATAGAAGCAAGCAGGGAATGCTGGAATGCTGTTTTCCATTCAACCAACAGAGAATACTTCCATAAGAAACATTATGCTGTTTAATTACCACAAAGATTTGTCACTAAAGTCCATGTGGATTGCTAGAGGAGGGGAGGGGAAATTTGTTTTAGCTTAGACTTAGCCTGAATCCTAACCTTTGGAAAAGCAGAGCGCTGATCCCTACAAATGTACCTACATCACCACAGTGTCATCCACAGACCCAAGGGATGCAGCTTGCAAACGAGGTCCAGGGTGTCAGAAACATTTGACAGAGCTTCTCAATTTTCCCTCCATAGTATAATATTATGAAAGAAAACAGCAATTTTTAGACAATAACATGTCCCAAGTAATCCCTATAAAAGTTACACAAAATGAGCACAGTGGATTTCTGCTGCCTTGGACTGCAAATGAAAAGCAGGCTCCTTCCTTGCTAACTAGCTAGTTAGCTACAGGTATCCCACGTCCTTCACCGAAAAGGCTGTGGTTTAAGCGACAGCACCGTTCGTTATTAATAACCTACACACGTTCCTATCCTGGATCAAGGATACAGGAGGAGACAGATGAGGTTGCTGAGGTCCAGCCCCTAAACTCCCCGAGCCCGGCGTCTCAAAATACCTTTTTATTTGGGTTGGCCCATCTCAGGTCGGCAGAACAGCCATCCTCTGAGGCCCACCCAGAGCATTGGCTTGTCTGAGTGTTTAGGAGCAATCTCTTGTCTTTTGCAGAAATCAAAAACCAGGCTAGAAAACTTTTCAGTTGAGACTTCACTTTTCTCCCACATCCAACAGAGTTTTTTGCTGTGTGTCTGAACAATAACTGTTGAACACATAGTAACTTTTCATGCTACTAAGTTTGGGAGAACCTGGCTAAAAACAGTGCCACAGTTACTCCCTACAAGGGCCTGCTCTACCCATCTCAGAAAGGACCATTTCACATTGCCCACACAAGCACTTTATGTGAGAGGAACACTACAGCCCTTCATCAGGAAACTTATGGCTGGCAATAGAGTTATTCAGCTGAAATGAAGACAGAGAAAGCCTTCAGTCTGCAGAGTTGTTTTATTTACAACTTAACTGAAAAGCTCATTTCTTCCAGGAAGTGAGATATGGTAATATTTGAAAAAGAAAGCAAAGAAAACACATACATAGCTTATCATATACATAGCATATGCTGTGCACACCCCCCTCACACATACACACACTTACACACTTTCTACTGGAATAAGCTTCCCTGAAAACACTGAAGTCCTAAGCAAGGACAGCTGGAAAAGTCAGCTACTGAGAGCATGAGGAAATAGAAAAACTAAGTTGTGCAAACAGTACCTTTCCCAAGTACGATTATGAAGCTTATTCAAAGCGAAGCTTCACGGTAAACAAAAACTAAAACTTTATCATTCCTGCGTGGAAGCTGTATTTTGTGGAGCACATCAGGATGCTCTGAAGACAGTGCCCTAGCCAAGGGGCTGGCGCTCCACAGAACAGGCCCTCTCCAGCTGAGATCCACTGCAAGGGTGCAGATTTACAGCTGGGGGAAGCTGCAGAATGTCCAAGCAACTCCAGTTGCAGCTGGACACAACACCCTTCTCACCATTGAGCTAAACGCTCCTAAAAACAGTTTCAGACACCACTTTATTTTACAATAAAGTACAATTCTATAGGCTAAAGAATAAAAAAGGCATGGCAAACTGAGATGAAACTTTTGTCATGTAGCATATGAGAAAACAGAAAGTTCCCTCCATCTCATTCACTTCTCCATCGACAAGATGCAGATGAAGATACTACATGAAAGAAAAACCTTTAGCAATCTTCTAGTACTATGCAGGGATCTTTGATATAAACAGGTTTGCAGAATATGCAAAATTCAAGCAGAAAAGGAGTTTTGTTACGCAGTGCACCTCATTCTAAATGCATATCCGTTCAGGAATACCATCTGCTCATAGTTTAGTTTATTCAGTCCACAGCCCATTTATTCTGCTACATTTTTCAAATAGAAACACGCAGAATAAACGCAAGAGGCAGGACATAGAATACAGCATTTCAGTGCTGCAGGATACATCTGAATAAACCACAGAGGTTAAAAAAATCCTGAAGGTTACGAGTACCGATTTGTCAAAAAGGCAGGGACAGCTGATACAGCATGAGGGGTCATGAATGTAGGAACTGAGGGCAAATATCCAATTCCAAGTGAGCACCAAGAGGCACTAACACGCACAGACACATTCTTTCAATTCTTGCCTAAAGAGACTGTCACCCCAAGTACCAACACCTTTATGCTACACCTACACTACCTGCTACCAGCCCCTACACACCAACACTTACCTCCCCAGGGCCAATACTGAGATTAGTTACTCACACGTAAGAGTAGCTACATGCTGTTAATCTACATTTGCCAATTTTAATGTGCTGAAGGTATAAACTCATCAGAGAGCTTCAAGGACAATTCACTACAAACAGGAGCTACGGCAAATTGTACCTGGTGCCAGAAAAGCTCATGCTTAGATCCTCGCTCCCCGTCACCACCGTCTCCTGCACACACTGTAAGATCCATACATTTAAAACGCTCAGGTTTGAACTCCAGCTGGTGGGACATAAGTCACCCCCACAACGTTCAGGCACTGCTGGAAAAGCCAAAAGAATGATTTCATCTTTCAAAGCTCACTGCGCTCTCGCTGCATTACTCAGAGTTCTTCAAAAAGACAAAAACCTGCTTTTCATTTAAGGATCAGACTGTCCCAAAATAATTTGTTTTTGCTAGGTGCCAACTACCCTTTTGTGCCTTTGCTGTCATGTCTGAAACTGGCTTATGCAGAAGGCTTGAGGAAAAGCTTGGTCCAGCTGAAGTTAACAGGTCGTTCATCAAGGATTTAGTTCATTTGCTGTTGCATCAGCTACAACACAAAATTTATAGCTCAGACTCACAAAATATTTCAGCTGCTTGCAGCACAGGCAATGGAAATGACAATCTGGCAATGAAGGCCTTGATCTTGAAGGTTCAGAGAGCAATAAATGTCAAAGAACTCAAGTGCAAGCAGAATCCTTGCAGCATCAGTATTACTGCATATCTACATGGTCATCCAGCAATTCTGGTCATGTGCAGGCACAAACCCGAAGAACCGCCTCGTTACCTATAAGCACACACACAAGTAAGTGCTTCACAGTAATAAAAATTGATTTTTGCTCTCGGGATTCGGAATACTGGGCTTGAATATACTTGCTGATAGGGAATTACTCCAGGAATAAAAACAAGCAGGCAGGACAGAATTGATGCTCCATTACAGCGTTACTCATCCGAGACATGTCTTGTTCTAAAATGACCTCGAGCTTCGCTTGGTTCTGTAGACAACATCACAGAAGGGATTTTTGGAGCAGTTTCCATGAGGCAACGTTGGGAGTTTGACCAACAAACTTCAGAAGCATACTCCTTGTGCAAGGAGGTTTGGAAAAGTTTGCTGGAGACGCACAGAATGAGTAACAAGGCTGTCATTATGAGCAGACGTACGGGAATGAGAACACCCACATTAATCAATACACATTAACAAAGCACCAAGGTATTATTTACTCAGCACCAAAGGATAGTTCTAGAAATAGTAGCGAGTTAACCTTAAAAACCATTTTCCAAGTTAATGATTGGGAAGATAATCTGCTTTTCAGTATGAGTTTGCCATTTTTTTCCTTTTCCTTCATGAAAGCGTTCACCGAGATGACATTTTGAGCTGCAGACAAACATCCAAACGCAAAAGCAACCACAAAACACCTCTAACAGGCCAGCTCCTTGCGCTCCGATTGTTTGGGATGCTCCCTGTATGTCTTAGATGAAGTCTCGCATTGCTATTCTGAGATTAGCTTGATTACTGCAGTTCCCCTGGAGGGCCCCCAGCAGGACTTTGCTATTGCTTCCAGCTCAAACACACTGCTGCAATCTGCATCTGCAGGATTAAATTACACTTGCCGTGTCCACATTCTTTGCCCTGGCTCCTTGTTAAATGGCCCTCTGATTAAACACAGTTTCTTCTCTGAAGACTCTAACAGGAAAGAGTTCTAACTATGCCTGCTATCACTGTGAGTGTTTGGGCATTTGGAAGGAAAGCATCTGTATAGAAAAACAGGTTGGAAGTTTGTGAATATAACATGAAATGGCTTCAATTGTTTGTTATCCTTGTCTGGAGCCTACAACTTGCTTCCCCATTGGTGTTAATTGCTGCAATGAAAATGAGAAGATCAGGGGTGAAACCTCCCATTGCAGAGGGCAGGGAACATTACAATACAGTCATTCATACATTTTAATTTACTGACAGTTCTGACAGGAGCTTTTATTTCTCAGGGTTATTTTCATTCTTCCATAGAATCCTAGATGCTTCAAGGAAGGGGAAAAAACAAACAAAAAAAACAAAAAAGAAGCCACACACATAAGACAACATTGAAAGAAAAAGTACAATGGGTAACAAACTGAGTCACCCCGGAAGCCTGGTCAGAAATTCAGCATCGTCATTGGGCAAAAGCCTGAAACACCTTTCCTCCTGAACCTGAAGCTCCCAAGTACCTTATGTAAAATAGAAGATTATAAGATAAGCCCTGTAAGAGCAGTAAGCCATTCACACACATTAACCTATTAAACTCTGTCATGTTTTAGACTGTTTTTTTTCTAAAATATGTACATATATATATATACAGACACACACACAGACATGTACAGGTATACACACCCACAAATGTGTCTACATTTTGAGCTCCACCAGATATCAGTTGAATTTATATATGCCAGAATTCTCAGTAGTGTGGATAGATTACAGAGCCAACCAATTCCCCAAAATCATAGTAGGCAAAAACCTCACACTGGGAAGGGGAAATCCTTCCTAGCCCATATTTGTAATTCAAGAACTTTCAAAAGCAGCTGAAAAACCCTCTTCCCCTCCTCCCTCTCCTGTCCCTAAAACGAGGTCTTCTGAATTACACACCACTTGTCACATCACCAACTAACTTTCGAAGAACACAAAGTCCTGCTGTGCTGTCCTGACAAGACTAGGAGTGTTCCAGGTGACTTCTACAACAAGGAAGAGTTAACTCAACTAGACACAGCGGAAGGGAGCTCAAGTTAAAACAAACAAAAAACACCCAAACCTGCACATTCTCAACAGGCGGCCACCAGTCCTCCCCAGAGGACTCAGTATTATACTCTGGTACAAAGCCCTTTTAAAATTCTCATTTTAAAGCGCCCACCCTTTTCATCTACTAGTAAGATGGGTAGTTCTGGTCTGGAAGAAGTCAACATTTACCTAATAATTTCTAATAATTTCCTCTGCAAAGAATAATTTGATAGTTCGCAGAACACTTGAAAGTGTTTTGTGTAAAACTGTTTTCACTTTCCCCAGGACATACCTACATGATTTATATATTTAAAACAGCGGGAAGAAAGCAGGCATAAATACAATTGAGGCTTCTGGAAAACCGAACTCTTGTGGTGAGAAAAAAAATTAAAAAATATATATCTCAAGGAGATCAGGTTTGCTCTTAGGTTTTGAAACTACTCAACCCACTCCTCCCATCAACCCAGGAAGTTTAAAAGTTGCACTTTGTCCAGGAAACTGTACTGGAATGAGAGTAAGACAACACAGGCCAGAAAGGAGAGCTATTCCCTTTCTAATCTTGATCTCTTTACAGCCCTGTTATCTAAACCATTCCCCACATATGTTCTTTTTTTCTTAAAAAAATAAAACAAAACAAAAAAGCCTTGTCTAGGAGGTTATGGAATCTCCCAATCTACTTTAATGCCTTGTTATGCCTCCTGTTTGACAGTTGCTCCCAATGTCTAACCAGATAGTTTGCATTCTGTTAGCTACCTTAAGCTTTCCCATTGAAAAGTGCACAAAATTAAAGAAAATGGACAAGAGCACTCCTCTTCAAAAGGGCCTACTGACCTGCATCACCTTACTGGGATTTAATCCCGGGGTTTATCTTCATCTTGAAACAGAACCATTTCTTTCATTACTGCAGCTAATTTTCTTTTATAATTAAGAGATTTACCACTCCTTGGAGTCTCATGCCCCTCTAGCCTAAACACAGTGCCCCTTCCTCCAGCCTGCCTCCTCAGTCATGTCACCTAGAACTCCCACTTCTCACTTTGCCCTCTTCATTTAAGGGGGATTTTTCTCCCCAAAGCAACACTTCATGCAGTAGAGAACAGGAGCACAGGAGAGACACATCACACGCTTTTGAAGTTAAAAGAAAACACTCAGCCTGGGGAAAAAAAAAAAAAAACCCAAACCTAGACTTGCTCTAAAACAGCATCATTCTTCAATGCTTTAGAGATTAGTATTGCATCTGTTCTGGAAGTAACTGAAAAGCCTGCCTTTCAGTTGCAAACAGAGCCTTGATTGAATCACCACAGAGAGGCTAAAAGAAACCACAAATGTGTAAGGACACGGAACTCACAGAACTCCTACAATATGCCAAGATCACTACATTGGGAAAAGCAAAAATTCATAGCACAGCTACAACTTTAGTTATGCAAGAGCCAAAAGACAGCCTAGGGCCACAGATGAATCAATAAAACGAGGTTAGGTGTAATTGAAAGTGTTTATTTCAGTACTAAACAGTACTGGGGAAAAAAATAGATTTAGTGCTTTCTCAGCAGTATCTCAAATGGCAGGTTAAAAGTTCTAACATGCAGAGCATTATAAAACTATACTCCTTAAAACAAAATAAAAATAAAAATACATCATCTACTTGTTTCAGATTCTCTGCTTTTCTTGAAGTGCTGTATAGAATTGCTAGGCGAGCTATAGAACCCAGCCCACCTGCCATATGTCCCTCTCAAACTGCTTTGCAGAAACGATCTCGTGCGAGAGGTGCAACCTCCTTCCCAGGCAGGAGGGGAAGGGGAACCGTGAGCGTTCCGCACACCGGGAGGCTCCTGCGGATTTCCCCTCTCACACAAGTTATCCTTTACTCCAGAGAAGGTACCAAACGGCGAGATGGCTGCTGTCCCATTTGTTCCTGTGCTCAAAGGACAGTTTAACAGTTCATACCACCACAGAACTTGATACATACGTTAAGTAGGACCCGATGTTCAGCAACACATACAACATATGTCTATAAATAAATCTTTCAAAGTGAGAGCTCAAAATAAAGTGTTGTCCTACATTATTGTAAAGAACCACAATATCCATTTTTATATCCACTCTATGGTAACTACGCCATTTGATACAAGTAGCAATTCTCAATTTCATGTTCTCCAAAGAGTGTCATCTCATTGCAACTTACAGAATCTTCTGGAGGTCTCTGAATCTTCTCCCAGTCCACAGATGGTCCCTTTTCTTGTAAGAATCTATGAAACAGTTTCTTAAATCCTTCCAGGTCTTTTTTTGTGTGCTACAAAAAGAAAAATGCATTAGTTAATATTGGTGTTTCATGCCTATCTTTTTAATGAGTTTTTTTTTTTCTCTCTATAAACTTGATGTACAATCCAGTCACAAGAAAAATCTTGTCAGCACTTAAGTACAGGCATGTTAACATTTAACCAAAGGCTACAACCATTTCCACTTAAAACTCAAGGTGCTAAAAGAAATGCGGACACCCAAAATACCATTCTTTAGTCAAAACTGTAGCACTAAATTAGAATTCAACCCAATCTTTAGAACAACTTCACCGTCCCCTTCTATAATCCATTAAAGACTCTATAGAACCTTAAATAGCCAAAGATGATTAAACGCTTAGTAATAACTCTGTCACCCATCTGCATGGAACTGGAAGTCTCCAACTGACATTGTACCCAGACTACTTTTCCACACAGGCTCAGAGCACACTGCAAAAACACGGATTACAGTATTCTGTGATTTATCTCCCTCTATAAAATTCACTTTAATTTCCTACATTTAATTTCTTATGCTTCGGAGTGCCTTCATTTTCCTCCTTACCTCCAGCTCATTTGAAGGTGCAGTTGCAAGTATCTTATCAAGTTCTACTTTCATTGAATATTCCAGCTCTTGCCGAATGACTTCCTGGAACTGCGACGTGCCGGCTTGAGACATCGCTTTTCTCAAATCTTAAGCAAAAGGAAAAAAACATAAGTTGAAGGGAAAAGAGGAAAACTGGCTTATTTGGACAACAGACAGCTTTTAGATTTCTTAAAAAGATAAATTCACATAATCCACTCCCATTCTGTTACTGTTCTGGCACTCTGGAACCTGAAGCTTTTGTTGCCAGTAACTTAGAGCACACACTTGAAACCGAGGCCTCAAGCAGTGCCCCTCTCTTGGTGCCTCTCTCCATCACAAAAGAGAAAAATTCTCCAAAACAGAAATGTCTGGAAATCTTCAAGTGCTCACTTCCTTGCTAGGCAGCTACGGAATTCCGGTCCCACCATATCCTCATACTTTAACAAGCAGAAGTGTGATAAGGCTTTTCACTAAAACCACTCTTCCTTCTATCTAGAACACTGTGATCAAGGGAATCCTTCCGTTCACACAGCCAAATAAAAATGTATTTTAATTATTACAGAGTGAGCTTCCGCACCATCTTTAGTTCAGGACAGTAAATATTGCCCTATTTTCTTGATCTCATGAATATTTCCACATTACAGGGTGCACTTCAGTTACTTAGCAACCTAGAAAATTAGTTTGTTTATCACTTCAGCATTTGTTCTGCTTTAGACAGTGATAAGTCCAATACACGTGAAAGAGTAAGTGCACAAATAACATTCTGAGTATGATTGCTAAGGACCTTAGTTAATTTAATTTCTGTCAAATCCCTTGAGTAATCACTTCTCTGTAACACAGAGTGATGCGCTGCCAAATATAGCTGGAGTTTTTGAAACACCCCGAATACTAGTGCAAAAAAAAGATAGAAACTTTAGAGCAAACTGCCGGGAAATAGTAGTAGAAGAGGAAGCTGTTTTTAAAGTTTCTGTATGAATAATATCAAACAAACAAAAAAGATATTATATTGCAAATGTCTAAGAAAGCCAGAGGTGGATCATTTCAATACAGTTTTGATTTGATTTTTTTTTTAAAAGTCCTTCGTAGCCTCAGTTTCAGAGGCAGTATCTAAACCTTGCTTTGAAGCCTGCAGAGGCCAATTTTCTGCCCTGTTTTGCAGGAAGGGGAAAGGAGAAGCAAAAGCTTTGCAGCGTACACACTGAGGTGCAACTCGGGGCACGTGCAAGCTCCAGATGAACAGAACAACTAACACTAGGCTCCTTTTTAATCAAACGTTTTGCAGGAAGGGGAAAGGAGAAGAAAAAGCTTTGCAGTGTACACACTGAGGTGCAACTCGGGGAACGTGCAAGCTCCAGATGAACAGAACACACTAACACTAGGCTCCTTTTTAATCAAAAGCTTCACTTACTAGTAAAAACAGGTAATATCCGATCTGGAGGTACACACCTAGCAGGCTTTCAACCATGTGAAAACTCGCATGGCTCTTTATTATGAAGTGCTCCCTCCTACAGATACACACCAGCCTAACACTTTTCTCAGAATGGCTACAGGTATTTCCATTGCTTTTCCATTCCAGGCATTTTGAGTTGATTCATCTTGAAACACTGTTTAAACACCAAGGAAACCAGGGCTACAAGACGCTTTGAGATGTTTGCAACCCTCCCCTCAGCATGTTGCAATACAGGCCCACGGTTACAGCAACAACAGTCCAGTTCTTGTCGCTCGTGAGGCTGTAAAACACGTGAACCTCCTCATATGATGCAACACCTCTTAAAAGAAACTCCAAGTATCAGGCA
>NW_010582310.1:110608-142702 GCF_000705375.1 Tinamus guttatus
CGTGCGGGCGTGCGCGCGCATGCGCGCGGCGGGGGGGGCACGTGCGCGGGGAGTGTGCGAACGGGTGCGCGCATGCGCGGGGCGAGTGTGCAGGCGTGCGCGTGCACGCGCGTGTGTATGCGCGTGCACGTGCAGTGTGTGCATGGGGGTTGTGAGTGCATGTGTGCACGTGTGAGTGCGCGTGCATGTGCAGTGTGTGCACGTGTGTGCACGGGGGTTGTGAGTGCATGCGTGCATGTGTGCATGCGTCGTGAGTGCACAGGTATGTGTGTGTGCAGTGTGTGCACGTACGTGTGCGTGGGGATTGTGTGAGTGTGCATGCGCAGTGTGAGTGCACAGTGCGTGCCTGCATGTTTGGGGGGGTTGTGTGAGTAGTGTGCACGCACAGTGTGAGTGTGCACATGTGCATGTGTGCATGTGTGGTGAGTGCACATATGCATGTGCATGGGGTTGTGTGAGTGTGCACACGAGTGCATGTGCAGTGTGTGCACATATGTGTGTATGGGGTTTGAGCGTGCACGCACAGTGTGAGTGCACACTTGCGTGTGTGCATGGGTGAGTGTGCACGTGTGCATGTGTGCATGCACAGTGAGCGTGCACACATGCGTGTGGGTTGTGTGAATGCATCTGCATACATGTTGTGAGTGTGCACATGGGCCTGTGTGCATGGGGGTGTCTGAGTGTGCACGCGTGTGTGCAGGGGAGTGAGCGTGCACATGTGTGAGCCGGTGGAAGCATTCCCAGATTCCCACCCGCTCAGAGGGGGCTCCTTTTTCCTGGCTGCCCAGTGAGGCTCAAGAAGGGATCAGTAGTGGCGGTTGCTCTCACTGAAAAGCTGGGAAAAAAAATAACAGAAAAAGGAGCAGGGAAGCAGATCAGGAGACATGAAGTTGGCAATAAGTGGGTGTGCAACATTGGGAATCCAGAAAGATCTGCACCGGGACATAGTGAACTCCTTACAGAACAGACATGTATGGAAGGAGGAGGCAAGAACAGGATTAAAGACGGGATTCCAGCTGTTCCGGTTGCTCCAGCCCCACTCTGTTTGCTGAGGAATCACAGAATTCCGATGGCTCCGGAGGTGCCTCATCCCACCCCTGCTCAAAGCAGCTCCAACCACATCAGGCTGCTCTGGGCCAGTCACAGCCCCTGGGGCCCCTGCTCAGCTCCTGGCCGCCCTCTCGCTCCTGCAATGCCGGAAAATCCCAAATGTGTCCGAGGTTTTCCCCCGAAATGCCTGAGGTGTCCTGGGAGGAGGCACTTTTGCCATAAAGCAGATCCAGATGTTTTTTTTTTCTTGTATCAGTTGTGCAATAGTTAGTGCCTCGCACCACCAGCCTCCTGCCTTGCTCGCACAGGATCAAAAGTCAAATATCATGTGTAGCACAAGATCCAGGATGCCTGATCTTATTCCGGGCTCCCGTAGTCCCATTCCAGGCAGCATCATCCACCGCAGTGGTGTGGCCAAGCACCCATTCTAGGCTAGTGCATTTACTGACCGCTTTTACCTTGTTTTAATTTTAATTCTGCTTGTTTTGGACACGTGCTGTTGAGGTCTGGAGATGAAGGCCATATGCCAAGAGGGAACTTGATCATTTAATGCTACAAGTGAGCATATTTTTCATCTGCAACTTGGGTTTCTAGACAAGTCAACATTCGCGAGGCAAACTTTTCAAAAACACCCGAAACATGTGTTTTCCATTTCTGAAGATGTTCACGGTTTCCCCAGCACAGCGAGCATCAGCAAAGCCTGCAGTGCTCTTTTTTCCTGCTCTCTCACATGGAAATCAGTAGATTTCCCCCCTTTTAGCTTGCAGCAAGCCAGACTTTCCCACTTAGTACATATATCACCTGAGCTGAACCAATCCAGTTTCACAGGCTCTCGCTAGAGAAGAGTGCTTAGTCAACCCTTTTAATTGAGACCATGGTTACTTCCCTTCCTCAGCTACAGAGGAATGAACATTTCAGCTGGATTCCCTACTAAAATGTTTTCTCTGCGGTACTAAGTATGCCAGGGGAGACAAAAAGGACCATCAGAGAGCAGCTTAATGTATTTCTAGTACCCACACACATGCCATGTCTACTATATCTTATTTCAGTGCTTCGCCAAACACCAAGTCTCGGCCTCATCTTGACGGCAGGGAAGAGCCACTCAGGCTGTTCCAGTGGCAACTTGGATTGTTGCCATCAAGGTCAGCAGAGCTGCAGCCCTGCTCCTTAAACGCCTCAGTCTATAGGTTGTGAGGCACATTTGCTGTGTTTTGGTTGCTTTGGAGGATGCTCTTCCAGCCAGAAATTCCTCTGCCCGGGGAATTTCTCCTCTGAGCCAAAGCTTGGAGGTCTCCAGCGAAGGTGGCTGCTCCGGTTGCCCCTTGGAACTTCTTGAGATGTTCCGGCATCTCCCCAGAGATGGGATTTCCCGTTTCCCGCTCCAGTAACGTTTGCTAATTGGGCCTGATAGTGTTAAGCTATCCCCTTAAAGCCAGGCTTTAATTGCAGCCAGCACATGCGGCATCCAGGAGCACTTCCCTTTTTGCCCTGCTTTCTGTGGGTTGTTGTGAAACACGAGTGAGTTTAATCTCTTCTTACATAACTTTGCCAGAGAAATCCAGAAGCGGCCAGAAATGTTTTGCAGCCAGATGGGAGGCGACGGCAGCTCCTTGCTGAAGCAGGGAGGCACTTGCAGAAGGTTTGCTGTATTGCTTGAGGACTGTCTTTGCAAACTGGGCAGCTTCCCTTTCAGCATTCGGGTCACTGAACTTTATCTGTCGCTGTGGGCCCTGACCTCGGATGTCACTGACAAGGAAACCAGCTCCGGACACCACCAAGGCATCGGGGAACGGAAGCTGCAGGTCACTTGAACACCCCAAGTGCTGCAACTATCAGCAGAAACCTTGGAAATAAATTATGATTATGAATAATTATTCCATAATTTATGGAAATAATTATGAAACGCAAACCATGGTAGGACAGCGCAGGGCTGCGGGGCTGAGGCCTCAGATAAGGAAAGGAAGGAGCTGACGGCCTGCTCAGTGGACATCAGCCCTTTAGGGGAGCTGGGACAGCAAAACGTAGGGAAAAAAGGTATTTTCCTTTTAAAGGCACCTCTTGGCTGTGGATCCTGCTCAGTGCAGGGCCCAGCAGGCAGAGAATATTGCATTAAGAGGGTCTTAAAATGCAAAACATCCTGGCAGTGCTGGGCACGTGGAGGACCAGGCTTTCCTTTCTCGGCTGCGTGCCCTTCCGCAGGCCTCTCCACAGTGTTCCCACGTCTCTCTGCGGATTACAGCCCTGTGCGAGACAAGGTGTCACTGGGGAGGAGGACACCGGGTCTCGCCATCGCTAGCACGGCAGCTTGTCACCAAATAAGCCTGGTTTCTGGACATGGGGCAGGTGACAAGCTTGATAAGATCCCGAATTCAGTAGAACGCGCAGGGGAATTCTGGCCTTTTTTTAAAGGCACGGAAAATTTGGACCCCAATGACTTTTAAGAGATATTTCTGCCAAGCCATTGAGACAGTTGGAAAACCAGTCATGGCCATTTAAGGAAGCTCAACAAATTCCAGCAGCCATTCAGCTGGCAAAACTGCTCTCCCTTGAGATTTCAACCCCATCTTTTTCAACAACTTCCTCCCTTCTTTTAATCCGAATTGCACCGGGCCAGCGGATTTGCTTTCGGGAGCCGCTTCTGTGCGCACGAATCCGGAGCAGCAGCAGGTTGCACAGGCGGCGCAGATCACCTGCCAAGCTCGGGACGGCGTCAGCAAACCCAGATCCCATTTGGTACACCCCAAAAAGCCCCACAGCAGCTGGCCCTCGGATCTCTTAAAGCTACTTTAGAGGGACTTCTGATCCGGTCGGAATAGAGGAGGATTGGCTTTTGAATGTATTGAATGGCATTTTATGTGGTCAGCTAATCACTTAATGGAGCCTGAGCAGAGGATAAATTGGATAAATTTCTTCAACAGAGGGACCGTTTGGCTCGCCTTAAAAAATAAAATAGAAAAGAAAACAAAGAAAAGGCAAACTGCATCTTAGCCTTTTCCAGGTAAGAGAGCAACTCTAGCATGTTGCCTTTCACCTTCAGGTTTTATCTATATGGCAGAGTCATTAGCACAGCTAATTGGAGACTTCAGTCTGATTATGAGGCTTGCAATAAGTGGAGATACAAAATCTCTGGGTCTGATACTCATTAAGACAAAAGCCACTTTATACTGACCTGGCCTTAAAATATCCCAGGATAATGTAAAGTGCTCTTAGCACAAATGGGATTAAGTTGTCTGTGTTTAGAGAGCCTGGTCTGCCACTGCCATAATCTGAAGCTGATGCAGCTCTCCAAGGCCCTTTCTCCTCTCAGATGAGATGAAAGCATCCCTCTTAGAGCAAAACATATATATATATATAGTTTCCAGCCAACCTGAAGAGCCAGCTGATATCAATCCAATAAGAGCAGCATAAAACCTTACTGAGTGCATCAGCATGTACTTCTAAGGGCATCTTAAGACATCACAAAAAAAGTAAAGCTCTCATCCAGGTCCAGCACTTCTATTGCTGGACTGACTCTGTGCCCAAAGTTTGCTCCTATTTTCTCTGCAAATCCGAAGAGCTCAACTTTTCTTCTTAGTGATATGAGAAAGGAAAAGCACCTCTGTGGCAGTTTAAAAGGTATTCAGAGTAATCAAGGATTATTCTTGCTGTCCACTTTGGATGGAGGCGGGCTGGTTGACCTTGGTCTGGTGGGGACACCGGTCGCAGCCTCCCAGGCCATCCGGGACCACGATCTGGGAAGGGCCGGGACCTGGCCAGCCCCACAGGGAAAATCCAGGCCCGGCTCCCCCTTGGAGAAGCCGCAGCGAGGGCAGGAGGTGATCGTGGTGGAGCAGGGAGGTTGCCAGGGGAAGCCTTATCTCTGGGCTACGGATGGCTCCGTAAACATGACAATAGTCATGGGACCCGGAGCCGCGGTCACCGGCTCTACGGTTGCAGCTGCCGTGACCTTTTGGAGAATTACAGCTTCATCTGCCGCAGCGCCGGGCTTGGGTTTCACAGGGGGTCAAATAATTAGTGCACGGAGTCACAGCTCTCCCCTGCCTGCGCCCCGCTTCCCGCACGCGCTTCTGCGTGGTCCGTGAGTCATGCGGAGGAGTGGAGCCACCTTAGAAATAACCCCCTTTTCTTTTTCTTCCTTTTTTTTGGTGAAGGTTATTTTTCAAACCGGGCTCTCCCTGCGCACGTGGCTGCACCGAGGGCGCCTGCGATATGAGGAGGAATGTGAGAATGCAGGGGAACCAGTACGTCCAGCCGATGGTATGGAGGAGAGCAGGTCACCCCGGCTCGCGGGGAACGGGGACGGCACCTCCCAGGGCTCAAGAGCACCGGCGAAGGCAGCTTCCCTCTCCAGCATCCACCAGAGCCGCAGAGTTACCACCTGCACTCAAATCCGTGCTCTTCCCACCCATGGGGTGTGTGCAGATCCAGATTTAGTGTTTCGTCTCAAATTAAGGTCCTGCTGCCCATTTCTGAGGCAGCTCCAGGTCCTCCAAAGCTCACAGGGGTTTAGATGGCGATTCCAGGCAAAGCCTCTGCAGCAATCCAGAAATACAAGGCTCTCGCAGAGCACATGTTAGCAAGCGAAAACCATGGAGATAGAATTCAAAACAGCAGGGTTGGACCCGCCGCTGTTGCAATCCCCACAGTTCTGTGGAAATTACATCAGCAGCAGGAGATGGGTGAGTCAGGTTTCCATCCCTCCTCGCAGCGGCCCGGCTGGTGGCTCGGCTCATTCCGGGGACAGGGAGCCACAGTGTGGCTACCAGCTCCTGCTTGCCAGGTGGTCCCCAGTGTCGCGAACCATCAAGGGCACGTTCCCAGCTTGGACAGGACAATTTGGGAGCTGTGTCTAGCAACAGCTCCAAAGAAAGAGCGTATTCCAGCAGTTTCCCCATGGCAGGAGATACTGGCTGTGAATGGCCCGTCCAAGGCGTCCACGTCCGGAACCAAACAGCAACTGGAGCCAAAACAGCAGGAGAGAAACACCCCAAAAGAGAAACACCCAGAATTGCTCACCCTGGGTCACTGGCCTGCCTTTCCCGGGAATGGGCCACAGGCTGGGCACCAAGCAAAAGGCTGCGGGGACACTGCTGCAGCCGGGCTATGGGAGCTGTGTATTCATTGATATAAATCTTAATGACATAAATCTCGTTTAATCATACAAACTGTGCATTTAATAGCTCTGACCATTAAGGGACTGGCCACAGAAGCATGAAATAGTGGGCCATAAACCTGGTTGGACTGTCAGCCTGGGGCAAAGCCAGGCCACGGGCTGCGTTAAAGCCCTGCAAAGCAGACATAGTGAACGGATATAAATAATAGTAAACCAGCCTGGCAAAAGAAATACCAGCGGTTGCTAGGTAGTGTAAAGTCCCAGCACAAACAGCAAACAGAAATGAGCTCTGGGCGCACACGGTGGGGCAGCCTTTGTGCGGGAATGGGACAGTTCGGAGCCAAACAGTGGATGAGGTGGCTATAGTTGGTGGGAAGAGAAGCTGATGCCCTGTTTTTGTGTAAACTGGGCCAGGGAGGAGGGATCTGGGAAGCACGGGGAGAGGGGAGGACTGGAGCTGGCTGAGGGAAGGGGCGAGGAGTCACACAGTTTACACGGGGTGATGCTTTTTGCTTTATGCACTGGCAATTCAGGACCTCCATGCTTGCAGGTGGAGAAAGCACAGAAAAGCCCAGGTGGGTGAAGCCTCCAAGGTCAAACGGGCGCAGTTTGGCAGCGTATTGTCCATTAAATCTTCCCCTTGTGTGTTGCGGGAGGGAGCTCTGCCTATCCGAAGTTCTCCATATTGTATTTTTAAGCGTATGACAAGCTTTTAATTCCCTAGCCCTTCTTGCCCCCTCTTCAGGGCAGAGACCCGTGCCATTCCCCAGCGGCGTTCCGAGGCCAAGCAGCGGAACGGCCAAAAGGCACCAATACAGTAGGGGCCATTGAGGAGGCGAGTACGTGCCGGGGAAGCTGCAGCCGGAGCTCGGGAAGCGCGCGGGAGCTGCGCTGCAATCCGTGCATTGACGGCCCCGCGCGCTCCGCACGCTCCCCGCGCGGCCGCGGGACACGGAGGGACATTGAGCCATCCCGCTCCCATGCAGCTGCACCCTCCACATGGAGAGAAAGAAGCCAATTTGGTTGTTTTCCCCTTAAAAGTATATCGGACTTGGCCACAGGCTAGGACTGAAGTGGAATATTTTAAATAATGCCCATGGTGATACAATACTAGTACCTGTTACTACTACACGACAATCATCATCTGTTCTTTAAGAGATGTTATTGCTATTTGCATGTTCTCTGTATTCTGTTGTCTGTTGCCTAAGTGCTTAACTTGGAGCCAATGATGATACATATACGATGATATATATATATGTCATTAACTTTTAACATATATTGTTCTTTAGATATTCAGCAGTTGTCAACATTTTTTAAAGCCTTGCAGCAGAGAAATGGCAGGATGCTCTAATCCAAAGCACAACAGCTGGCAAGTGCTGCTAGGTTAAAGAGAATTCATCTTAATCCTTCAAAGAGGGATGTAAGCAAATAACTTTACTTGCATGAGCAACTACTGGGACTGAACCCGTGTCCTACTGTAAAATTCTGTAAAAGTGAATCCTTTCTAAATATTTCTGTCCATAAGCATTTGCCATCTCAGTGCGGAGGGGAAACATGTTGTGACACCGAAGGAATTCAAGGTTTAAAATGCTGTAGGTTTCCAGGTCACTTTAGACTTTCCCTCTTCATTGCCTCTTTATGTTGTATGCTTCCTTCCGATAATTCTGCCAGAATACACACTTCCTGCTAAGTACAGCGTTTCTTGTTTTTGTTTTTCCCCAGAAAAGTGATTATTTTGTAAATCCAGACTCTGATGAGACCCACTGAGAGATTTGCTGTTTCCATAGGAAATAAGGGACTGGGCACTTCGGGATTTGTCACCTCCTGCACTAACCAGAAGCACTCACAGAAATTTGTAAAGGCCTCTCCTGTTTTCCTACAAGGAGAGCCAGGTCTACCCCTTGGCTCATGGCTTTTGGTGCTGGGCAGGCAGAAACGCAGAGGCTGCAATGACCAGAATTGAGCTTGGGCAGCTCAAGCACGACGCACGAGGAGCCATTTGCCATGCCAACGGCGACCTCCTTGGGCCTAAAAGACCTTGGAGCAATGCAAACTATTCCTGAATGCAGTCACAGGCAACTTATCTTTAGCTGATCGTTCTCACACCAGGACCAGGACACTAAATGCTGTTTTTTTTTCCCCCTAAGCTCTCCTGTAACAACCTCAGCACCCAGGAGCAGAGGAATCCCTCGGGGTCATGTGCATGTGATGGAGCATCACACCCCATCCATGACCCTGCGCAGTAACATTACACGGATGGAAACTTTTCCAAGGAAGGGTTCGTTTAGGGGCTGTGCTCTGTAAGTTCTGAGTCACACTATAAATTTGTCTTATGAAAGTTGTGTGTTGGCAGGAGTGTTGCATGCGAGCAGAACAAGGGTTGCTTTGAGGAAGAGGCAGCAGAGGCGCATCTGCTCGGCCCTGCCAGCTGGCTTTCCATCCCCTGCTCTTCTATCGTTGCTTTTTCTAGAAACAAAACCACCAACAACAAGTATTGCTGATAAAAATGACTTGCAAAATGACATCAACGCTCCCAGTGATGTGAAAATGGGCATTGCATTTTTGCCTGTTGTTCAGAATGAAAACAAAACAAAAGGGAGGAGCACAGATGGGTGAGAGAGCAGAAAGGGGCTGTTCCTGCGAGTCCCTAAGGCTTTTGGCCCTTTAGAAGCTGTGTTTCTCCCTTGGTGAATGCCCTAGGAGTGCTCTGTTAGACCAGGCTTTCCAAAGAAGGGCCTACTCATGCTCAGAAAAATGCAGACACAACCCTTCCTCCTCCAAAAAGCGGCACCGAGTCTCCATTTCTAAAAGCAACAGTGGCTTTTTTTAATTTGCAATCCAAAATCTGCCTTCCAGAGAGGTACATTCAGCTTCTGCTGAAGGCCTGCATTCAGAAAACCAGTAACTCCTGCAGAGGTGAATGAACCTATTCATGGGCTGCTGGCTCCTGGGTCAAGCATAGCATGTGTATTTGCATACGTAAAGGCAGTCTTTGGCCTTTGCTAACATCACATGATTTTTTTTATATGGTAGAATATAGTGATGCAGTGATGGAGTGTGACTGCTGTTTAACTTTCCTAGTATAACCCAGCAAAAACCCTATTCAGGAGGCTGCACCTTACCTTCTTCCTTAAACCGTACAGCATGTACTAAGCCCCCCGTCTTTAAAATGACATTTCAAATCCCTGTCGAGGAGGGACAGTTGTCAGAGCTGCATTTAAAATAGAACGTTGTTTGCTGGCGTGACTTCTGCTCGGCTCTTAGGAGACCTGGCAGCGAGCCTTGCCACTGCTAACAAAATAAGATGTAACCCACACGGATGCTCGTGTAACACGCCGAATACTTCACCCTCCCAAAGACCACCAGCGGATCTGCTCTCAGGTCATGCCAGGACAGCTGATCCTGACAGAGGAGCAAACCCCAGGGTGGACAGTGCTGCATAAGGGGCAGCGGGGAGAGGAGGCTTCTTAAAAAGCTCCTGCTCCCACTTCGGTCAAGGGAAGGTGCCTTTGGCAAGTGGCAGGAGAGCCGGGAGCAGTAACTCAAGGTGCTGACCCTCCATGTGCTCGTGCTTACGCAGCCCAGTGGTTTCTGGAGGACTGCAAGGGCCTGTAGGCCTGGGAAACCACTGCCTCTTTGGGGATGATTCCCCACAGGGTTTCCTTGGCTTTATACTGCTGCCCTTAGGTGTGCTGAGACCAGAGAGCTCTCCCGCTGCTAAAAATAGTGGCAAATCGTCTTGTGACTCCCAGCATCTTCTTGAAAAAGATGTGCATTTGCCTAAGTTTCTCAGAGCTCCACATTTTATATCTCTTATCTGTTTTAATCATTGTGATCTTAATTCCTGAGAAAATAAACAGGTTATAAAAACACTCTCTGTTTCCAACAATACATCTTCCAGCTGTCTTTCCATACCCTCTTTCTCTAAATCCCCAAAAGTCAGGCCCAGCATTTATGGTAGCAGTGCCATTAAACGGGACGCGTGACCTAATTGCACTGCTCTTCTGAAGGTGAAAGCTGACGAGCTTTGGACAAATTCCAGCTCTGAAACTAACTCCAGGCTCAGCGCTTCACCCTGGCATTGGCGGGTCCGGCTGCTCCATGTGATATCAGCTGATCTGGGCTTCCCAGATGGCCACGAATGACCACATATGTCAATCATCTGACAGCTCTGGAGAGCTAATGTGGAATAAATACAAAGGAGCTTAAATGTTACTTTACAAATACTGAGGTGGCTAGCTCATGATGGATGGCTTTTCGGCCTCTTCTCAACACAAGCAAACCTCATGTGCCTTTCCATGGGAAGCAGCGTCATTCCTTCCAGGCACGGCTGCGTACACATGTGATGAGGTGGGGAGAGCCTGGTGGCCCAGGGGTTAAGGTAGACGGCTTTTGGGAGGCCATGGGACTGGGTTAAGATGCATGTGCTTCCTGCAGGAAGGATGATGGACCTCACAGGGCTTCTCAAAGATCACCTGCACCTGGAGGAACGAGAGGTGCAGGGTGCGAGCAAGCAGGTCTTCTCCTCGGAGATCTTCCCTTTGCCCAGGAGTGACACCGTGCCACAGAAGGGACCTGCAAAAAGCATATGATTCCTACCTTGTCTTGGGGTTAGAAATGTCAGGCCAAATGAGATGCCCAGAGCACCTGCTTTGACTCACCACAACGTAAATTGGGCTGCAGCCTTTGCTGTTGGCAGCCAGTTATCCTGGAGAGAGCCAGAGATCTTTCATGTCTTCCTTTATCATCAGTGCCTCAAGAAAAATCACTTGTTTGTTTTTGAATTGGGCTCTGTATCAAGCAGTGCTATTGCATAAAATGTTTTAATGTGCTTTGCGACAACACCTCCTGCGCTGACTCAGTTCATCTTATCACAGGGACTTTGGTACTCTTACAGTCCAAGACTTTGTCCTTGCAATCAGTGGGGCAATGTGTAAACGCTGTAAACGGCGTGATTGATACCTGACTCAGCCTTCTGGTATTGCAGGTGCCACAGCACTGGCAAGCTCCGTGAAATTAAACATTAACACTCATTGCACTGTTTCCATCTCATTCTAGATCCAATTCCTGCTCGTTCTCCCAAGAATGCCGTGGTTATGGAAAGATGAAGTAAGTGACAGCTCCATTACTAGATGTAGTAGGCAGTGAACAAAGCCTTGCATAAGTTGATGCCATATTTCTGTTCTGGGCAGAGTTAATAACAACACAAGTAACATAATATCTAATCTATCCTTCCCATTCCAGTTTAATTGCTACAAGATTGATATTATTGCTCCTTTTAATTACAGTTCTTTCTGTCTGATTTATGGCTACTGGGTAAAAAACTTCATATGCCTTTGAAATAAACTATCCAGGGAGATACACCTGAACTATTCCCTCTGTTGATGGAGTGATTAGTTGACTGATTTTAAAAATGCACTTCGCTAAAGTATCGCTTCCAATTTTGTGTATAGTGAAGAAAATTTCAGGTCACCTGCAAAACAGAAACGGTAGCAGTCACTTTTCACTGCTTGTACTGATTGTGAATAGAAAATGAGGCAAATGTGGGATTGAGTCACAAAAATAAAAAAGGAAAAAGAAACATTTTTAAAGGGAGGACTGCACTCACAATGTGCAGTGCCTATAGATATCGAATTCAATCACAGCTAATGCCTTTTTATCTTCTTTATGTTTGTCTGCTCTGTTGAAAATCGGTACCTCAACTTCAGTGAGGATTATACAACTACGCAAGGAGGTTGTTAAAATAGTAATTCACCTCCCGGGTTCATCTTCTTTTCCCCAGTTTGGTGGAGCTAGGGCCCAGTTAGACTGCGGTATATATGCTGTGGATGAAGGATTGCTTTTTCCTCCCTCACATAAATGTAATAAAACTCTAAAAAAAGTTGCAATCATGTACAAAAGCAAACACAAATGTATTCACCCTGAAAGGGAAACAGTAGTTTGGCCAAGCAATTTATCTTTATAATATTGATTCAGTCAAGCAGCATTAGTGGAAGGAGAGCCCTTAAGCACCAAAGCACTACATCCATTTGATATAATGAGCACACATTTTTGGGAAACGTGCTCCCTTGGGAACAGCCGCCTTCCTACACGTGGGAGGTCAGCTCTCAGGCCCAGCCGAAGCTGCTTAAATGAAGGTTGCCCAGAAGTCCTGCAACCTTTCCTCTGCCTCGTAGCTGAGGAATATGAGCAGGGAATGAGTCAGAAGAGGAGGGAAGGCAGCTCCTGATGGCCCTGCCATGCCCAGATGCCCACGGCCACAAACTGTCTTTGAAAGGTGGCAGTAAAAAAACACGTGGGAGCAGCAGGGAGAGCCCGCTCCTGTTTTCTTGCACTCCTGCCTTTCCCACATTTTGTTTTTGCTCCGGGACGTTCGGAGAAGCCCAGGCTGCAGGGGCTGCATCCGTTCACTCCCCGGGGAGCAGTTTGCTCCCTCGTGGCCGTGCTGCTGTGCGCCGAGGTGGACTTGGCCCATCAGCAATGCACTGCTGGCAGTGAAAACCGCGCCGGCGTTGCCATGGCTCAGTGGGAGAAAGTGCCTGGCTGAAACGCCTGGGTATTTTGCCCAAGCAGAGTGTGGATTTAGCTGCTCAAGGAAACCTCTAAAACCTCTGAGCACAGCGGTCTGGCTGAGGCTATTTCCATCTCCAGTCTGATGCTGGTTAAGTGCTGTGAGAAACCCCCGAGATACTTATCTTGTTTGGTCAAAAGGGTGAAGGATTCAAGTCTCCTCACAACACTTGTTGGGGGAAGAAAGAAACGACGTGGAAATGTGTCTTTTGGTGCTCTTTCCACACCCTCCTCGTGATTTGTGCTGACTATCCTGGCTCCTGGATATGTCCAGAGGTGGATTGCTCCATGGAAAGGTCCAAGCAGAGACAGAGATAAGAGTCTTCCCAGTGCAGAAACAAGCCTGTAGAGTCCAGCTGCTCTTACCTTCACTTAAAGAGTCAGCTCAGTGATGACGGGGGGAACATCATCTTTCATGGGAATTTTGCAACATTTTTCAAGTCTTGTCCCAGCATCGCGCCCTGGACCAGGCATAGATGCCGCTCCTTGCCCATTATCATTGCCTCGTTTTTGTGTTTTTTTTTATCTGAAGGATTTCCTTCTAGGCTTTTCCTTTCTCGTGCTGGATTCTGCCGTGACTTCTTTGTAGCCCTGCAAATCAGAGTTGCCCGAGCAACGTTTCTCCACCATCCCCGCCCCAGAGCGGTGGCTCCGGCAGGGCGAACCAAAGGCCGTCCCTATCGTGCAGCCATCGCCAGCGGCCATCCCCATCCCGCTTTGTTCCAGCCGCTCGTTCGCCTTGCCAGGGCCAAGACAAACACGGTGCAGGCACCTCGCTGCGGAGACGCCGTCCGTGCCGCGCGCTCCCGCGGCCGCCTTGTCGCAGCGTTTGCTGGGCCTTGGGCCCTTGCCAGCTTCCTTCACGCGGCAGGGATGACGGCACTGCCTCTAATCTCACACCTGCTGGAGCAGGGATCCGCTAAGAGGATAACAGGCCCCGGCACCTCCCAGCAGCATCCGCCTTTCTGCCCTATTTCCACCTTCCACCAGGACCTCTCTCCTTTCCACGGGGATAAAACACCCTTCCATGTCTATTGCTCTAAGTTCTACTTCAACCCATTTCTACTTCTTCCCTCCTTCAGCACTTCTGCATATCACGTTGTCCTCATGTCATCGCTGTCCTCGTCCCAACACATTTGTACATCCTCGCAATTTGCATCCCACTTTTCCCGTGCTCTGCAGCTGTTGCAGTTCTCACTCAAACCAACCTGACTCTCTTCCTGCTCCTCACCTTTCCATTTAACCACCTTCTCCTAAACCAAAGTGACCTTTGATTTTGTGCCCAGGTCTGCTTTTATTGAAGTCCATGACCAAACTCCAGTCCAAATCAATAGTAAAATTTATTGTGAAATCACAGGGCGGCTTTGATCAGTTTGCACCTTTCTGGTGTTGACTTTCAGTTTGAGGTCACTTGACCTTTTTTGCATTTCTTGAGCTTGTTCAGTCCCACCTTCCCGAAAAATATTCAGGAGCCACTTTAAGCAATGTTATCACAGTGTTCTCATTTTGAGGTCAATAAAAAAATAATAAAAGGCAAGCTAAACTCTGAGTAACCATTTATCATTTCTTTTCTGTTTCTTTTCTGTCTCCTTTCTGTTTCCTTGAGTCTGTTTGCTTAACTGTGTACATGAGGATATACATGCGTGAATGGCTCTTTTTTGCAGTCATTTTCCCAACTATCTCATCATGTCTTTGCACACCAGGAACTCTCCCACGTCAAGGGCTGAGAAACACCACGTAAAAGCACTCTGAGTCAGATTCCCATTTATTTGTTTGAGTATCACTCCCATTGCTGAGAAAGATTTTATTGATGAGTAGGGCTGGTCCTAATAACCCCCTTTGTGGCTATATCAGAAATCAGTTACCTCCTAAAATGAAAAAAATACATTGAGATTTACATTTGCAGTAAGGATCAGGAATGTGACAACTCTCTCTCTGAAGGGCTTAGGGGTTTTACATGTGGTAGTTTTGACATGTAGACTGTGTAAGTAGGGTACACTTTGTAAGCAATATTTTCAGCATTTTTTTTTCTACAGAATTCTATAGAATTTCTATAGAATTCAAGCAGTTTTCCAAAATTCTTGCTGTGCCAGGAACAGTTAGAAGTCGGATGTCTGAACAGCCTGCAGGAATGTGCCTGCAAATTGATGCAGGCTCTTCAAAATGGATGAGTGTCAGTTCCCAAAGCTGTGGTGATCTGGTCTGTGGCTTGTAAGGAGATAGTTGAGGATTTGCAAAAGGAAGTGTAATAATGTCTTCCCTACTCATATATGCAATTACTCTGAATGCACTACCCCGCTCTGTGCATTCACTGGACGCATCCTCTGGTATCCAAAGGCCAAAATAAGATATTAGCTACTCATCATTTGGCCAAGACGCATCTTTATTCACTATGGGTTATTCTGGGCCATGCTATAAAGCAGCTGGCCTCTGGGTTTGGAGAAATGCTACAGAAGACAGATGATTCTCAGTCAGGTTTTGTTCAGTTATCCTTTTGCAGACTTCTCCAGCCTGGAAAGAAAAAATACCAGTACGGAAAAGCATCAACACCAGCCTAACCCTACGTTATTCTCCTGGAATAAAACTCTCATTAAAGGAGCCAGCAATGTGCCCTTGAGGCCACGAAGGCCAGTGGTGCCCTGCGGTGCATTGGGAACGGTGCTGCCAGCAGGTCAAGGAGACCTGTGAACCAAAACAGAGCAGTTTGTTTCAGGACTTTGAAGAAAAGGAGAAGAAAGGAAGGGCCAGTTCATACAGCAGACTGGGCTTTCAGTTGCATCTGTCAGGTTGCTCAAACTCAACCAGAAGATACTCCTTGGGTTTCCATCTCTGCCCGAGAGGATCTGAACTGCCAGACTCGCCAGAATTTTGGACACAGGGACAACTGCTCCTAATCTCACCTTGCAGACACAATCATAGAGCAGTAGGAACTGAAACAGTGTTATGCCACCCTTGTGCTCTTTGGATCAAAGGAACACAAACTGCAATGGAAATTCTACACCAAAGACGTCACTTTTTGGGAAGTTTCTTTTTGCCAGACAGGAAATTCACTTCTCTAAATCACTTCTCTGCCTCCACCTGGCAGCCAGGACACAGGGAATTGGGAAGAAGAGGTAAATAATGCTCCTCTCCCTCCATTTTTGTTGCACCAAGGGATACCTCAGTTACAAACCGAAAGGAGATTAGAAAAGATTTGCTCTTTTTCTCTTAGAGTGAAAGGGGATCACTGCTCCTACCCTAAGGCAAAAGTAAAAGGTTGGCCCTTTAAAAAATATATGAACTATCAAATTTAACGCCCAGCTCTGCAGGGTTTAATCTCCGTCTGCAGCTTCCCCATTTGTCCTCCCTGAGCCATGTGCAGCTGCCCTGTGGGGACATCTCCTGGCTCAAATGAAACCTTTGATTTGGCTGCTGTTGTCTGGCTTATACCAACAAACAGATATATTTATATTAATATATATGTATGTGTGTGTGTATATATATATGTATATATCTTTGCTGGCACTGTGAGCTCTGCAAAATATCTTAACTGCCCATACACCACTTGGGAGGTCAAACATGAAGTCAGTTTTGGAGCTCGGATGTGAAGACAAGTCTAAACCATAGTTTGTACCTAGTACCCACCTTTGTAGTAATGACATTTTTAGGAGCAAAGGTTCCTTTCAGGCAAAACCCAGACCGTTGCATGACAGACTTGGCTTTCCCTGAGCATTTTTTCAATTTTAAGTCAAACAGCCTGCATACAGGTAGTTGTCCCCCTTTATTCAGCATTCATTAAATGGCATCTGGATTCTGCCCCTGTTCAGGAGACAAGTTGATAAACTGGAGAGAGTTCAGAGGGACCATCAGGGACATAGGTTTGCTCCATTAGGAGAAGACAAGGCTTTGGTGGGCTTAAAAGCAGTCCTACAAGAAGTCCTACAATAAGATTGCTGAGAAGATGGAGCCAGGCTCTTCACATAGTGGTACATAGAGAACAAGAGACAACAGACAGACTGAAACAAGGGAGGTTCTGACTAGGTACTGGGGGAAAAAAAATCACCATGAGGCTAAGGAAGCACCTGAATCTCCATTCTTGGTTTCAACACCCAGCTGGATCTTGAGCAAGCCTAAACAACCTGGTGTGATCTTGCAGCCAACCTCGTTCTGAGCAGGGAGCTGGACAAGGGACCTCCTGGGGTGGCCACATTTCTCCAGGGTTTGCAAGAGGCGATATCCCTAGCACCAACAATAAGCACATGGACATGCAGGGGTGTGAATACAGGTGTTTTTCCACTCCTGGAGCTGTGCCTGTCGTGTTTGTGATGAACACTGGCCTCTAGTATAGAAAGGCCCTGCTTCTAACAGGGCTCTAAAGACTCACATTTTCCTCAGGACCTACATTCTGCAATGATGTCCTGCCCCTGCGAAATATCCAATCATCATGGCACACATACTTGTTTGGCAAGGACATGATAAAATTGACATGAGGATCTGTGACAGACTCACTGTTGTCATGCTGAGTATTAAAAGAAAAGGTTGCACCTGTGGAAAAGAAAATCTGTTTATTTTCAATGCTTGAGAGAGGTGACATACAATTCATTTCTGGCAAGCTCGTCACGCTGCCCTCCTAGGGGAAGGCCCATCTGTCTGAACCCTTCTCACTGCTTTCGTTAGCGTGAGAGGTACTAATCATCTGGGACCATGTGTTTTTTATGAGATGTCCCTGCTGTCTGCGCAAAACTTCTGGGATCGCAAAGCCCAGAACACAGGAATGTTTCTCATGGGTTTGACACTGCATGAGCAAGTTGTTGCAGTGTGAGGTCTTTACTGGCCTCACAGAGGACAGGCAGCTCCAAGGCAGGTCCCAGAAAGTGGCCAAGTGACACAGGTTTGTGCCACCTTTCTTGGGGACACCCTTTTCCCTCTGTCTGGGTGACCTCAAGTTCATTCTGTTCCTGTTGCTGCCTGTCTACTAATAGCTTTTTTTTCCTCAAAGATTTGTTGTTGTTATTATTAAACCAAACACATTTACTTGGAAAAAAAGCAGAGATTTCTTCTTTCTGTGAAAATCGGAGCAAAAAGCCCGTGTGCCTAAAAGAGTCTGATTTTCCCACATGCACTAGTGGATGTAATAAAAGATATTGTCCCTCCCTGCAGACTTTGCTTTATCATGCAGATAAAAATCAAAGATTGGAAGCTTTTATCAATCATATCTAACATGACAGAGCCCTCTCCATTGAAAGTAACTTCCAGCATTTCTATATTAGCTAAATCAATCAGCAAGATGCTCTCATGGCTGTCTCCATTCAAATAAAAGCAATCAAAAGAAGAATATGAAGAGGTTCATTATCTCAAAAAGTACCTTTCTGGGTGTACACAAGGGCCGAGCTGTGAGCACTGTGCCCTTGATCAGCACATAAACCTCAAACTTCATCTCAGGTGGCCTCTGTGAAGATCAGGCTCATTTCGCTATTGCTATAAAAGTGAGCTCAAAAAGTATAAGTGTAAACTGCGCTCTGATATTTGCATGCAAGGACACATGCACTAACACAGACACAGACACTCAGATACAGAGCTGGACACCACAAAATTGCGGAAGGGTTAGTTCTTTCTCCCAGAGCTCATTCACCCATTAGTTCTTCAGAGCATCTTGCAAACCTGCTAGATAGTCACACACAGCCCAAAGTCGCAAACATGCCTCAGCAATCGCCTCAAAGTCTGCATTTCTAAAATGCAGAAACCTAAAAACCAAAAACACTCCTAAAGCACTCCTAAAGCAGGGGGCAAGGAAAGACACCACCTTTCCAAGCAAGTCCTAAGACACCAGTGAGGATCTGCCTGAAGGAACTTGGTCTGTGTTGAACCAGAAAGTTCAGCTGGAGAATAATGTAGCAAACCTGTGTGCCAGAACCACACGTGTGGGTAAGCAATATTAAAACAGAGCAAGGAGCGTGTGTGGGCTGACTGAAAGATAAACAGATACGTGACACCCTGCTATTAAAGAAAACAAAGCTCTAGGAGCTAGACCTGATTGAAGGCAAAGAGCTGGGAGGCTTCAGAGGGAGAAGTCCTAAAAAAAGCCATCCTCATGTACTGCTTTCCCCAGATACTGCAAATCAAAGAGAATTTCTTCCCAGCTGAAGAAAGCTTAGCAGAAAGTGAGCTCCTCACAGCAAAAGCAATAATAGGCAGCACTCCAGGAAAACATCCACTTTTCAGAGTGAGCAATAAAGGAAACATCAGTAAATGACACAGTGGGCAAAATTTTCTGTTTTCCTGAACTGGGAAGTTCAACATGAGCAAAATATGCATGCTTCTGCCACTTACAGAGGGTTTTTTTTTCCAGCAAAATAGCTACTTCTTATTTATAATAAATGATGTAGACTAGAAAATAGGGGAAATGTTGCATTCTGCAGCTGCAGTGGAAACTTTCATTCAGACAACCACAAACCAGCTCCATCCACCAGGGCTCACGATAACAATCGTGCCCAAGCGCTCCTCAAAGTCAGCGGATAAACAGGTACACGCACATACATACTTACATGTTTGTTCATATTCTCACATGTCTCATTTCCACCAGTCAACCTCAGCAGTGGCGCTGATAGACAGTCCCAGGAGGATGAGTGGGAGGAAGAACTGAGCAGATAATGATTTAGCAATCACTGTTTGCCCAAAACTCTTAGAGCGCTGACAGAGAAGCTAAGGCAGCTTCAGAGGCAATGATTTTCCTGTGGGCCTTGCACCTCCAGCAAAGTTGCCAGATCCAGGCAAGGAAGAGTATTTTGTATTTCTGCCCAGAAGCAGTGCGGTGTCATCCGTTTTCTTCCTTTACACAGATTAGCTACCAAAACCTCAGAGACTTTTATAACGGTTGTTCCCCTCACACTTAACTTCAGTCAAGAGCTAGAGGCAAATGGTAGTTCCGTTATACAGAAGGGAACAGTGCAAAATGCTTCTCACGGAAGCATATTCTTCTAGGAATACCAGGTGGCAGCTGCTTCTAGGTTTCATACAAGCGAAGAAACAGAAACAAATGTGCTATTATTGCACACCCTAGCGAACAGTCGCCACTGCCTGTTCAATCAGCAATCTGTTGTCAGTAATCTGGCAAAGCCTTGCTCCATTTTTTATAATAGGAAGCTGAAAATTGTAAAACCGATACAGGTCTCATGTACAAATTCAGAAATATCGCTGCAGAGATATTTACACTTCAGGAAATTTGTGGAAATCTTGCCGCATTACATGCTTATCTTTTTTTTTTGAGCAGTCACTTTTTTTTTTTTAGCATAAATTCTGAATGCTTTTCACAGGGACAAGTAAAGATTTAATGGATAAAAGTACAGAAAGTATATGTGACAGGAATCCTCCTAGGGAAATGGTTAAGTCACTTAGTTGTACACCTCCAAATGTTGAGGGGAACAGGCATGTTGCTGCCCCAGCAAATCTCTCTCTACCAGCTCCATCTGAAGCTCTAAAAAAACCCCTTTCTACCTACCTACCTACCTATCGATCTATCTAAAAAACCCTATCTATTTATCTATCTATCTAATTAATGTTTCCCAGCGCTACCCTAGGCCACACCACACAGAAGAGCGAGCTCTGACTAGAGGGGTGGCGCAGGGCACCATAACTAGCTAAAACACTCTCTTGGGATACAAATCTCTGCGACAAAAATTTGTCATACCTGAAGCAGAACATTCCCTGGGGAAGTTAGTGGGCATTTGGGCAGGAAAAAAACAGTGGGAGAAGCCACTGAAGCCAGGATGTGAGGGCAGGGGGTGGTGAGATGGTGGTGCTGAGCTGGTGGCAGTGAAATGGCGGCAGTGAGTTGGTGACGGTGAGATGGCGGATGAGAGGCACAGGCCACCCTGCGGGCCCCCGTCCTCCACCAGCAGCAGAGCAAGCAGCGAGATGGATGAGCAAAAAGACATCCTCGGAGCTGAGGAAAACACCCCCAAACATGTCCCTGGGGCCTGCGGGCCTCTCCTCATGAGCAGGGCACGCGCGGCCTTGGCTGATCGCTCGCCCTGCGTGAGAACAGGGTTGTGCTACTCTCATTTCTTTTTACCCTCTTTAACTGTAATTGGCCAGGTGAAACCAAGCTGCTGCTCTTGACCTCCCACTCTGCAAACAGCCGGCCCAGCTCTTATTTGGGTTGTTCTAGGAAGCAGGCGCCTGCTTTTGGTCATGGTGGCAAGAGGTGGACGCCAGCCAACGGGCAGGCACCTGGAAATCATCTCTCTCTCTGTGTCTTATCTTGCTCCTGTCATGTCACAATTGCAATGTATAAACAGAAACGGTGCCTCTGTGGCTGCCCGATCCTCGTTATGCCTCTAATCCCAGCATGTCCCCGCGGGACATGAGCTTGCTGCAGGATGGCTTGAGAGCCAAGCTGAAATCTGGTGCCTTTGCCACGCCAAGGTGCTCAAACCACTTATTACTATTTCGTTCATCTATAAAGCTACAGTGTTTTCTTCCTTCTTGGGAAACTCAGTGGTTTTGTAAAACGTCTCTCAAGCCCTGAGAGGATTTTGGTCCCAGTTGCTTAGGAAATAGTGGTATCTACACAGGCAGTGTTTGTCATGAAGGTCACATCAGCCAGGGTGTGCTACTGGTGTCATGTTTAAAAAAGATGCAAGTCTCCTGTGTTTGCTCAGAAATACTGGTGAGTGAGAAAGCAAAACGGTATATACATAAATATAACCAGTGACAATTTCGCAACAGAGGACCATATTAGATATGATACTTTTGAAAGCACAATTCTGCTGTTTTACAAATCCTAAATGATGATTTGGCTTTAAAATGGATTCCAAAGTTTAGCAAAGTGTATTTTTGCAATCTGTTTTCTCAGTTTTGACTTAGCTGTGGAATTTTGCCTTTGCGTGTGTGTGCCCTGCTGCTGAACATACCAACACTAAAGATGCAAAATCCAACCACTAGTTAGCCCAGTGCAACTCACCTGAGCTGCTAGCCTGGAGTTGCCCACCCAAGTATGTTCTAGTTCCTTCACTGCTGACAGCAAATAAAAGCTCATCTTCACTTCGCACATTAATTCTTGGTGCTAGGTGTAAAAAAAAAAAAAAAATCCTTTGCATGGTTACGTGTAGCCTTATGGTAAGTGTGAAGCTCTAGTCTTGTAAGGGCAGTCCTTTGAACCCTGGATGGATTTTCCATCATCATCCGATCAGGAGAGTATGTGAGCATGTGAATATACCAAATGTATGTATTAGTGCCATCTGCCGGAAAGGGAGTACAGCTCTGCTTCGTGTCAACTTGTTCTACTCCAATTTTTTTCAGCTGCAATAAGGAGAGAAAAAAAAAAAAAAAGAGAGAGAGAGAAATGGGAACAGGATAGCCTGAATTCTGGGCTTTCTGCCACGGAGGACTATTAAGTGGTTACGGTGCAAAGTCAGAACTACTGAGAAGTCCTAAGTGGGCAAGAGATTTGTTAATATAGTATATTCCATCAGGAGTCTACAAATGCTCAGAGCATCAAACGTGAGCTGTCTTGATTTAATACAGCTTTCAGTGTGTCTGAGCCCTCCCATGGGCACAATGACTATATTTTTGAAAGAAAGTAGGCAGAGGTCTCCAGGCAAATCCTTTGTGGCATTTAGCTACAAAACGCTTGATAATTGTGGTTAGCAGATTTGGAGAAAAGCAATTGTGCAATAGAATTTTTAGCCACGAGAAAAGTCTCTGCAAGACCAACACAATGGGACTTATTTCTACCCCAGCTGAAGATTACAGCTTCCTCATAAATTTGTTTACCGTCATTCACAATATTTCATTTTAAGCAGCTCATTGCTCCTTCCCTACTCTGATTCAATAACATGTCAAGTGCCTCTATAAAGCTACAACTTTAAAATTGTTGGAATGTGCTTTTCAAAAACACTTGGTATTTGAATACAAAATAATTGTCTGAATTCTTAGTTGCAAATAGTTGCATTTACAGCAGTGCCTCTTTCATTTTATCTGAGCTGTACTTATCTTCAAGACTCACTATTTGTAATGGAAAATACATCTACAAATTGCAAAAATCCTCAAAACACAGACAGTAGGAAAAAGAAAGAAAAAAAACGCTAATAAACTCTTTCAGGAGGTCTTTCCTCAGTATTATAAAACCATCTCACTCCTTCCTGGTGCTTTGAAAGCACACCGCATCTGAGCAATTCTGTTTTCTTTCCTGGTATAAAGCAAGCTTCCAATCCTGCTGATCTGAAAAGATGCCTCATACATATGAGCAAAGTGCAGATTTCTGTGTGTCTGTGTGAGGATCAGGGTAAATCCATTGATTTGGACTCATTCAAAAGAGCTAGAGTTTTTCTAGCTTCACTTGCAATCGCTGTTGTTTTTTTAAGCAGTAGCTGCAATAGGTACAAGAAAAACTTGAAATGCATCTTGTGTTCTTTCTGCCAAAAGCATTGGTTTTTTCTCTCCGTCATGACAGGAATTCTTGCTGGAAATGGAAAATCCTTTGGAAAACACAGGAAGCCTCACATGCTACTGGTTGCTACACCAGCATGAAAGGTGGATTTGAGATCTGCTGCATTTTCTATGGCCTTCTCATGCCAGACACAGAGGGACTACACGACAAAACATACCTGAGCGGGCTCCAGCCTTCCCTGGGACCCTTGTGCCGAAGCATGAACTCTGCCAGGACCGTAAAGGTTCTCAGTTTTCCATGCATAAACCATTCAGAATTAAATCTAATTCTTAAAACTCAAATCTCTGAGAAGGCCTGGACCTGTTTTCCCTCCACGCTCTCATTACGTAGTTGTAGTCAGCCCTAAGGTCTCCTCTGAATCTTTCCTTCTGTGCGCAAATCCAGCGCTTTCAGCTGCTTCGTTTAGGTCATGCTCATACTTAAAACATGGGAAAAAAGAAAAACCAAAAGAAAATAAAATCACTGCAGATACATGAATACAAAGAACATCCACCACCGAAATAGCAACCTACTAGCAAACTCTCAAACCCAATTAGGCCTGCAAGCAACGAGCATATCAGACTTCCTGTTAAATTGTTTGTCGTAGAAGCCTGGGGGAAATAAAAACTCACAACAGGAGTGGAAACAAATTGGAATCAACTGTTTACTTGATTAGGTAAATATATCATGTGATAGTTGATCAGGGACCAGGTTTAATTTTGCAGTGGTTCTGATACACGGAGTGTATCCCTCACTTTGTAGAGCATCACTCCACAAAAAAAGTGTCTCCTGGAGAAGGCTGCTTTAACAGAAACATCAGACAACCGTACAAGAATAACTTTCAGTATTAAAACTAAATGAAGGACTTCTTTCCTTCAGCAGTGTTAATTAGGTATGGCAAAAAACCTACTGCAACACCAGCATGATTTATTACTTGCAGTTTTTTGGCACAGATGTATGTACTTTTTCTTTTCATAAACCTGTACCTTTCAAAAAGGAGTAAGAAGATGCATTGGGGTATTTTCTAGCACATTCACTTCAAAATGTGCAGTCTTAAAATGTGATGGAGCAAATTACTGGAATTAATGCCTTTCAGTCCTGGGCTCATACTGAACCTGGGGTTTTCTGGCATTGTATGAACACAGGATGACACCCATCACAGTACGAGCTTCCCCTACCTCTCCAATTTCCATAGAAATTACCCAAAAGGTCTGAAGACAAGTGGAGATGTCTTTTCCATGGATAAACTCTTAAGGATTTAGAGGAAGGAGGGGAAAAGAAAACATATATGTGTGTATATATATATATATATGCTAAAATAGATATAGTAAAGATATTTCTTGTCTGCTTCACAAACATCCAGAGCATTCACCTTTCCTGCTCTGTCTCGAGGTAGTCTGCACTGCAGTACACTTTCCTGTTTTCTAAAATGACTTTTTTTCCTTCAACTATACAAATACTGCTCTGCCACTGTATTATTTTCCCTTAATGGCCACAGTAATGTTATGAGACCCTTACCAGTGTCACAGACTTTGTATTTAAAGATTATTTTATTGACGACTCTTCATTTATCTTCTATTTTAGTTGATTAATCCCAAACAAAACCATTTCTGCTGTTTGAAGTTCAGATAAAACTTCTACACCTGACTTTTTTTTTTTTGGGGTAGAAATGGTTCTTTCTTGAACAGTCATTTAAAGGCATCAAATCAAAAAAGGGGAATCAAATTACTTGGGAAACACCATAGCACAAACACTTGAGTAGAACAGTAGGGTCAGAATCTTATCATGGACATTCTACTATTAAATCCTGCTATCACAGGCATTTGCATTCATAATCAGAGTAGTATTTAAAGTGCTTACATGAACTCCTTCCTGTTGTCTTCCAGGTTTCTGTTCTCTGTCTTCGACCTGGCATACTGCAAGAAAACTGAAGCCCACCATATTTAGATGAGACAGGCAAAACATGCAGCTAGGTAGAGAGTTACAGCAATATTTACTTGTTGGCTTGCAAGGGAGCAATTACAGAATGATATAGATGGATGGCATCTTCCAGTTACAAATTTGGAGACTGTACTAGTAAAAGAGCCACGCAAGTATATCAGCCTCACTTGAGCAAAGGAGTCTGCATCTCCTGGGACAAGAGGCTTTGATTGCCTTTGACTGAAACTAGAAGTGCTGCTTTTTCATTGTAGCACTGGAGGATACATCTGCCCAACTACTGTTTTTAGCCTAGGCCTGACTTTCACATAAACCAACTTTGGCTAAGACAAATCAAATGGCTAGTGGACAAGAAAACTGCTTAGATCTAGTTTCCTTACCCCCTCAAAATAGCCTTTTCTTAGCTGTACTACCATAGTGAGCTGGGTACATAACTGAAATGTGTATGTAACCGAAATGTGTGAATAAAGGACAACAGACCACTCAGCCATTGTGTGATTAAGCATCTTTTAATATTTCTATTGACAAACATTGTAGAGCATAACCAGAGTGAACAGCAGACACTCAGAAACTGTTTGTGCACAGGGAGGTTTGATTTGCTGAAATACTAGCTTAAGGAGAACTATTGGCATTTTGATTTCATTTTCAGGTAAGCAGATAGATGCAAAACAATCACAGGCTAGGATATTCCAATAGTGCCAAGTTCTAATCAGAACCAAGTTTGTGCGTTAATAGCCAAGACTGAGGCAAATAATTGTTCTGTATTGTACACAAAAAGCTAACAGTATTGAACAAAGTTTGGTCAACAAACTAGTTTTACTTATTAACATTCTCATTGCTAATAACTCAACAGGCACAGCAGTACCAGTAAGCATATGAACTTTAAAATGCACAGTTGTCACAGACAGTTGACTTGAATACAATAATAGTGTTTGGTAGCGACTTAGAGACGACTTTTAGATTCTTCCACTCTTGACTGATCTTCTAATTCACCATCATATAGTCATGCACTAGAAAGGAACTCCACAGCAGTCTCCTTCTCTTCAGTTAGCTCTTTAGCAGTCAGATCCATCTTCTCACGAGAAAAGTCATTGATAGGAAGACCTTCAACAAACTTCCAGGTCTTGTCCTGTTTGGGAAAAAGTCCATATGATGACAAGTATCATTCAGGCTGCAAAAAGCTAACTTTGCAGCATAGGCACTACAAGAAATAAAGCGCTAACTGTGAAGAGGATTTTGAGTTTGGTTCATTTAGAACTTAGCTTGCTCAGTGCAAAATTGAGTTAGAATCTTAGTTTGTGAACAACACTAATCACTGTACTAGTGTTGACAAGCTCATATGACAGTTCACCTAGATCTTATGGAAGATCCTTGGTCTTAATTATGGTTTAGTTACCTTAATTACAACAGGGAATGAATATAGCAAATCTTCAGGGACACCATAAGAATTGCCATCAGAAATGACTCCCATGGAAACAAACTCCCCCTGGAAAAGAGTCAGTCAAGTTACTTTTCACTGCTAAAAGCTATATTATATACACACACATACATACATATATACATACACACACATATATAAGCAACCAGTAGTTTACATATATAAACATTTTCTATGACACTTTATTCCAGAAAAACTGATTCTTCCTCCCCTCACACATACACTGAGGTCAAAGGCACCGGTATTAGGCCATCAAGCACTTGCTCAAGTGCTGCATCTTACCGCAGGAGTGCCAAACCAGATGTCTCGCACGTGATCACAGATAGCTTTGGCAGCTGACATGGCACTGGACAGCTTCCTGGCCTTGATAACAGCTGCTCCACGTTGCTGAACAGTCTGCAGTTAGAGGAGACAAAAGAAAAAAAAAGAAAAGAAAAAGAAAACCTTCAGGTCATTAAGCAGCAAAACCATGGATTGGTCTAGATGCTGTTAGTAAATGCTGTGAGGAAAGACCACCTTACAAACTCCTTAATCAGTCAAGTTAGAGTTCTATCAGCAAATAAATATGGCTTGCAATCTAGAAAATACAATTCAAAGAGTCAGAACATAACGGAATATTTCATAGGCTTAGCCAATTCTTAAAACCTCCTTTATAGCTAGTAGCCTCTCATAAGCTACCAGATCTCTCAAGCAGGAGCCATCAGGACACGAGACACAGGTCAGTAGTGACCAGTAGTGCCTCTATGTCAGATAATGTTGATCTTAGCTTAGTTGTGACTCATTATTTTACCGAACAGTATTAGCATCCTAAATATATTTCTCTATTAACATAAGTTTCACAATGTGTTTTTTCAACAGCAGAGACAATCCTTGGAGCAATTTGTTCTAGAAGAGCTGCTTCACTAAATCTGTTTACATAGTTTACAGTAATTTTTTTTAAATGAAAAGAAAACAGAGGTGCAGAAAGAACACTATAAAACAAAAGCTTACCAGGATAAAGTCTCCCTTCAGCCAGCTGTCATCTTTTATAGCTTCATAAACTCCAACTTCCTTTCCTTTCACATTTACCTTTGCATGGTTAACATCTGGATATTGAGTGGAGGAGTGGTTCCCCCAGATGATGACATTCTTCACATCATTAGCAGACACACCAAGTTTCAGGGCAATCTAATAAGGAATTAAAAAAAAAACAAGTTGATTCTATTAACTCCCCCTTCTCAACTGTGGTTTCTTTGAGAGCATTGCTCTGTTTCTATTTAGCAGCAACATCAGGAAACATTCTGCCTTGAATAGTTTGTTTTACCTGAGATTTAGCCCTGTTGTGATCCAGGCGAGTTAAACAGCTGAAGTTTTCCTTTGGTATTGAGGGGGCAGACTTGGAAGCAATCAGGCAGTTAGTATTAGCTGGATTCCCAACTACCACAACCTAAAGAAGGAAGCAAAGGGAAAAGCAAATCAGGAAAGATAAAGAAGCAAAAATAAAGCAATGTTTGGTCAAACCGCCATTTCTGTAAAATGACTCCCTTAAGTGAAATATAGAAAAATACAGTCTGCAAGCCATGGCTATGCCTTCAAAGAAATCGTGAAGAAGTTAAGTTTTCCAAACCCCTTGCTGTCTTCAAGATTGTTCTATGTGTACGTTGTTTATAGTTGCTGAATCTTCTGTAAGCATACAAAAATATTTTCTAAGTGTTTTCTTTATAATATTGTTTTCAAATGTGACACTAGTCAGCCCACAGTGACTCAGCCATCACCTTATTATAGAAGGTTGCTCAGTTGGCTGTTATTTTATATATATAAAATATGTGTGTGTGTGTGTATGTGTTAAAAATCTGCTTTATAATTAAAAATGCAGCCAGAATAGTTGCTTATCTCAATAGTCGTAGGTATTTTGAAGTAAAGTACCAGGCCTGAACTTAGATCCATTTATTACTATGGGAAACTGATTTTCTGATTCTTCCTTCATCTACTAACGTTCCTCAAATGATTAACATCCAACTCCATACAATTTAAATCACACAAACTAATCTACAAACCTCCCTTTGCATTTCCTTTTTGAAAATGAATTCAGTTAATTTTCGCTTACTCTGCAATAGCCACAGTGATAGTTTTTATCCCAACTGTATGAAGAAGCAAACAAGTCTTTAGAATCAGTAGGAAGTTCATCAGCAGAGGAAGTAGACATTAAAAGACAGTTACAAAGCACAGTTGGAGTCTGGGTCTGAGATTAAGAGCAGTGGGAGAGCAGCCACATGATCCCATTAACTGTGCTGAAGGAATCTGACAGAGAACAATTAAAAGCTTCCAGTGCTGCATTAAAGACCAAGGCCTAAACAATACCCTTTTTTGCAACTGTTATTCCATATCAAAACTGAAGTTAAGGGTCATTATGTTAAACCAAAGATGCATACAAAACAGGAAATTTCATGTGGATGATTTAGCTCTCCCAGCTAAGACATAATAAGCAGAAAGCATTTTTTAAGAATTGCTGAACAACTTCACCTTCTGTCAGGGAATGTATTTAGGACTAAATCATCTACATATTTAAGCTATTGTCTCACTGAGCTCCAGAAAATACTCCACACCCAAGATTAAAGGAAAGGAATACAAGTACAGAATAGGACCGTACTTAAATGGCATCATTCTACAACGTATTCTTTACGTGACTCTTTAAAGCATTTAAAATTCAGTTTCTATATTCACCTTGACAGTCTTTTTAGCATACTTGTCCAAGGCTGCACCCTGAGACTTGAAAATTTTCACATTTGCCTTGAGTAAATCCTTTCTCTCCATGCCCTCTCTTCTTGGCATGGAGCCAACCAGAATTGCTATGTCAAGATCTTTGAAAGCAACTTCCTCCTTGTCTGTTGAAATGACCTCTAAAAAAAAAAGGAAATGGGAAAAAAAAAGATAAGTACTTATGGCAAAATATTAATGGGATTGTTCTTTGGTTCATAAATAATATATAACCTGATCTGACATCAACAACACCTCCCCCTTCCAAACATATTAAGTATAGGCATTTGGCCCTAACTCCATTGACTAAATATTTGTCATTGATAAATATTTGTATGGAGAAACAAAGAAACTATCTAAAATTTTAAATATAAATTCTGAAAACACAGCAGAAAGTCCTGTATCAAAAGACACCTTTTTTCTCTCCCTCTTTAAATATATATACACATGTGTACCAATGTTCGTCGTTAGTTTTTAGTGGCAAGTACTATCACAAATGATAATTCTCCTCTCCCTTAACACTTCAAACTGAAGTACATTAATGTGTATAGCAGCACGCACTGTAGCTCCTGTAATAACTTCAGGAGCATCTAGTGATTCCCTTTCTTGCACCTCTTTAGACTATAAGAACTTAGCTTGTTTACATGATGATTGATGAGGCATTTTGTTCTCTGTGTCTTCTTTCACAAGACATTTCTGAAGACTTAAGATTTTTGATTTAGCAAAAGCATGTAGGTACATACAACAATAAAAAGTTATTTTACCACTATGACAAAATACAGATACAATCATCTGGCAATTTGCCAGATACAAAACTTACAACCTAGAAGTAGATGATAACAGCCAAAATGTAGACATTTACAGTTCTCTATATAAAGCTCATTATTTGGAGAGGTAACATTATTTGTAGTTTGCAGAGAGAGTTTAAGTTATCTTCCATAAAATACAAAACCAGGAAAGGGTCATCTAATATGTCCTAACACCTAACATTAGCTGCAGCAGTACAGCTAAATAGTTGTATGTGAACATATTATAGATACAAGGAAAAATCTGGCCACCTCTCAGCAGTGGTAGAGCACAGTCCTGCAGCTCCATCACTACACCTTCCAACACAGTCATCATGGGAGTGATATCCAGCAGCACAAGAATGAGAGGCTGTAGAGAAAGGAATGGTTTAGTGTGAATTACAGTCATCTGCTTTTAAATGGAATTTAACTTTTTCTAGCATTTCTAACAAGATGTCTTGTGTAAGGGACAGCAACTTAAAATCCATTTACAAAAAAAAAAATTCAGCAAGCAACTTAAAGCTTGCACAACGTACAGCAAGACTCATTTTCTCCACTCAAAGAATAAGTTACTTGCATATTGGTAAACCATTCTGAAAACCTGTAAGAAAATCATTCTGAAAAATTACAAGAAAACAGGTTTCTTAGAGATTGCAAAGCTGACATTAGTCCATTCTATGGTGTAGGAGAGACAAGTGATAATTCAGTGTGGCAGTTACCTGTTCTTTGCCAAAGACATCTCCCTTGGCAATGCTGTAGAGCAGGGAATAAGCAATCTGCCCAGCAGCTCCAGTCACCAGGACTCTGATCGGCTCAGCCTGCAAGACAGGGCAACCAAAGTTCAGGGACTTTCACACAGTACACTGTCACCCAGTTTGGCAGCTGTAAAAATCAATGCCTACTGAAGAAATAGTTTGAATTATTTACTCTGGATGAAAGCATGGAATACAGTGAGTTCCTAGGATCCTGTTTCCCAGAGGCTCTTACTTGTCTTCATCAGGAAGAGACCATACCTGCAAAAAGGTCCTAACAAGAAGTGCTCCTGGAAAAGCTTCCGAAATGCCATGAATTAAAATTCATTTGCTCTTTCCTTTTTAAAAAAGAAAATCCTTCAAACAATGTCTTTTTGGCGTAAGCACTTATAACATGCACCCACTTATGGGATTATACCATGGCTTCCATACTTCAAACCTCCTTTGCAAGTTTTGCAAGCTGTCACACTTGGCCAATTTTCTGATTCTTACAATACCGAGGACTCTTTCTGTTATGCATTTTGAACGCTGACTTGCCAGAGAAAACCTACTGAATGCTGTAAGTCAAGGAATCCAGTAAATCTGAAACCCCTGCATCACTGAACTGTTACACAGCATTTTAATAAATCCATGGACAAAAGCTAGCATGTATTTGTCTATAATATAACATCCATAACATAACCATCCATTAACAAAATGACCCAGAATTCCAAAAGACTTGGAAAAATGATGTCCTATTCTGTAGTCGAAGTCTATTTTGTTAATCAGAACTAAGACTTTGGAAACACTACAGCTTAGTTAATATTAACAAAGCAAAGTATGCCAAAGGATATTCATAACCCAATACTTTGGAAGACTGCTCTTTTCATGCCCCCTTTTTTCTTTCCCCCCATTGCAATAGGGCCAGGGCAGATTGCACTAAAACACACACAAAAAGGCTCCGACTAGTCTGCTGGGATTCCATGCTCATTTTTTTTTCTCCAAATAATTACATGATGGTCATGTAGATCCACATGTAGATGGTTAGGAGCCTTAAGCACATCTACAAGATGACACTGAGGGAGCTGGGCACAGTCTGGAAAAGCAGAGGACATCGGGACACCCTATAGCAGCTCCCTGCTTCTTCAGGGAGGGTTACACAGGTGACATTGCCACAAATTGCAGCTTGGAAGGTTCAGCTTGAAGACAGAAAAAATCTTGACTAATGCAGTACTGGAACAGGTTATCCAGAGTTTGGGTGATCTCCATCCTGGGAGCATGGATCTCACGTTGGCAAAAGCTGACACCAGGCTGGAGCAGGCAAG
>NW_010582311.1:22124-34322 GCF_000705375.1 Tinamus guttatus
ACGGTAGAAATTCTGCCTAATGTCCAACCCAATGCTAAAATGCTGTCCTTGTCCCTTGTGTGTGCCCTTCTCTGTCTACCAAAGATCCTATCTCTCAGCCCAAAACACAGCCGTGGCAGCAAGGCAACCCTGCTCACACTGGGGACAGGGGCAGTCTGCATTCACCTGCTAAGCTTTCCCATTTGGTGAGCAGGAAACACTTGCATGTTGGAGTCTTGTGGCTCAGAGACAGAGGTACCAAGCTGGACATGGATGGAAGGAAGTAGTTCATGACAACATACGAAGATGAAAGTATTGTTCAAGCATTTCAGCTGGAACCCAAGGGACTGTTTCGTCGTACCCTACAGACAAGTGAAAAGATGGCAACAGAAGACCTACGTGGAAGAGGGGTTTTTCATCCAGCAAACTTTATGAGAATTTATCCAAATAATGCTGGTGGTAACAAACATTAGCTGTTGATGATGCTGACCAAGATGTTGGACCATCTCCCTTATGAAAAAGAAGTCACCCTTTTAGTCCTGCAGTATTGGTAAAAGCATGCTAGTCAAGAGCCACCACTATCTGCCACAGAGCAGGGACTCTTGCTACCAGAGTTGCTTGTCTTTTGTGAGCAACAATTATTTGGAATAGGAAACAACGACAAAAAAAAATTGTCCACCACATCACTGAAATTAATGTTTACTGGCGGTCTCCACGGTCATTTATAGGATGATGAAGGGCCTGATTGTCCTAGGACGTGAGCACCTCTGCGCATATGTAAAGGTGAAGTTCAGGCAGCCAGCATACTGGGAAAAATAAAATTTGAACCTTAAAATGTTTAATGGTCTCAGTAAAGTGCCTGAAACTTTTGTCAAACTAATACATCCTAGACACTGAACATCCAATGTAAAATATACTCTTTGAAATTTAGAGGAATTAGGTTTTTTTTTATTGGACTGAAACATGCCATTACAACACAGGCATCTTTGGAGAATGTAATCCCATTGCAAAACCTGTAGAAGATGTTGCAGGAAAAGAAAAAAAAAAAACTATAGCTATATAAAATGTGACTTCTATAAATTGGAAGGTACCTTAGTTTTCTTATCCTATTAATTAAATGGAGTTTTTAATTCACAACATTGATTTCCAATTTCTGACCCTCACAGAAAAACATCCCTCAAAATCAATTAAAATTTATAGAAGAGAATTTGGCAGGAGATATAAAATGTTTAAATGTGCACTGAAACTTGCTTATTATCTTTTATTGTTTCCATACCAACCATTTCCAATAGCTTTCTGTAATAATGGAGTGAAAAGAGAGGAAAATATTATGAAAGTCTCTAGTAAAGTACAAGTATACCATTATGGCCAAATTTTGTGGCTATTAACTAGCACTGATGCAAACAGGGGTGAGGGACTATATTAACATAATGGAAGACATTTTGTTTTTCTGTCCCTCTCTCAACACTTCTCTTTATATAGTCATAGATAGGTTTAATCAGCCCATGCATTGCATATCAGATTGTAAAGAAAAGTAGCTAAATTAATCATGGTGTTAGAAAGTGTCCTGGGGAAAGAAAATATTGCTAAATCTTACTCTGAGGAGTTATGGTATGGGGAATTATTGTTGTCTTCTTGAGTAACATCCCCAAACTCTGTAGGGCTTGGAACCACATAATAATAATAATAATCGTAATTAACAACATAGCCAATATCTTGTAGTACCTAGTCATCTGAAGATCGCGATGTGCTCTACAAATATTAATTAACTAAAGCTCACAAAACCCCTGTGAGGAGATTTAAATGATTTCTCAGACTCATTTTACTTTTGCTATAACACAGTCATCTCAGGCAGGAAGGCGGAAGTTTTTCAGGAATATGTGACATTCCAGAAACAGTAGTAGACACTGAAGTGTGAAACAGCACAGTATCATAGGAATTCCCTAAGGATGAAGGCAAATTGTACGAATTCTCCTCCTGTCTAGTGAAAATCTGCTGGATTTATGTTTGTTACAGACAACCGCTTAGTCCCACTTGCAATGGCTACTATGGTCTCTGAGTAGGATGCCACCACCAAAGCAAACAGCTGAGTTAGTTAGTTACTCTGTTTAAACATAACAGCCATTGCTATTCTCTATAAGACATCTGCCTTTTATAACCCACTATGTTGGTAAGTTATTGAATTGCATTTGCGAATTACTTCTTCTTCCTCCAAGTCAATTAACACTTCAGCAATTGCGGAGATGGCCTCTGGAGGGAATCTGGATTGCTTTTTGAATTAGCCCTCTAGCTTTACACAGACTGTGTAAATACATAATTCTGCTTGTGAGTTGCTATTTGCTGCATACAGCCATGGCATTCTCTGCGACATCGCCATTCCAGTCTTTTTGATAATAATAAATTGCATGATTGACTAGAAGCTGTAATAGCCTGAAGGGCTTCTAGCTAGGCCTGAAAATTAACTAAATCTATCACTACGCTGCGTGTCATTAAAACATCATTTCCTGTCATTGCCTGCCCTACAGTAGGATCAGAAAGCGATTTTTAAAATACTCCTAATGCCCCCTCTTGTTACTATCCTGGGATTTTCCTTACATACAGTTGGTTAAAATTTCCAGAAAATCCTGACAATATTTTCATCTGCATTTGCAAATAATAGGCTGAGGAATTTTCTTAGTCTATCATTATATCTAGAGGGCAATAATGTAGAAAAATTGTCTTCCATCTCCCATTCCACCCAAAAAAGCAGCCATGTGTGATACCTCCAGAGGAACTATGGTATTAGCTCTGCCAAATACAAGCCATCTGTTTCGCCTTTGAGTACATGTGTATAGGCATGGGCAAAGAAGTGCATTCACTCTCATTGTTTAGTTTCTCTTTTTTATATATATTTTCAAGATTTCTGAAAAAAATCTGTTGCTCTAAAAGTCTGAAAGTTTTCATGTCTTAAAATATGCTATTAAAAAAAAAAAAAAACTATTTCTATATAGGACGGTCCTTTTCCTGTACTCTACCAGCCTATTGTTCAGGATGCAATATCCTGGTTCTGTGTTATTGTCCCTTCCATTTTGGTGTGCCACCCTCTACTTTCTCCATGCTGCCATCTTCCCCTTGTGCCAGTGTATTTGACTTGATAACCCGAGGTATTTTGCCCATAAAACTGCCTCTGTTTCCCTCTATTACTGCCAGACCAGGTGACTATTTTCTTAAGGTGACTCTTTTCCAGAAAGATGTCTTTCCTGCTATATGTCGATGATAGGACTTTGATATCATATGGGACAAAGACTGTCCCATAGCCACAGGCCATATTAACTTGACAGTGCCCTGTTTTATTGCTTTATCTCCTCTGCTACTTAGTTGTACTACCTGCAACATGCAAAATAAATAATTTTATCTATCTGACATTTTGGTTCACAGAATGAGTCATGCCAAGACCCATTGGCATTCAGACCTGATATATCCTCCCAGGCATAGATATATTAGTATAACTTTCCCAGGGATTTATAGTGACAAAGAGCTGTGTTCAGTTCTCATCACTTTCAGAATTTGAGTCTAAAGTTCCTTTTCTCAGGAAAGTGGGGTTGGCCAATTCATATTATTTCATCCTGTTGCAAGCATACTGTAGATCTGAGTTAGAGTTATAACTTCTTGAGAAGTACCTGGAAACAAAGGGTTTGACGCGTTTAATCTTTGTGATAGCACTCCTTTCATAATAGTAATGTGGGAGTGACATTTTTCTTCATCTGTTTGCAATACAGCACAAATCAATCCATCCTTAGTCCAGAGCTGCTACTCTTAAGCATCTGTATTATCTCCTCACGCTGCTGGTGACTGAAGGCTACAGTGACTCTACCTCTGTCTAAACTACTTATTTCAATATAGGTTTAAAAGCAAGTTGAAATTCTGCTGCATTTCCTTCAACTGTTCAATCTCCACTTTCAAAGCAGCCACCTCTCTCTAAGCATTTGTCTTTTCATCCATCACTCTTCTCAGTTAAACCAATGTCTCCATTTTCTCACATTTATAATTCTAGCTACTGACTTCTGGCACTTCATTTTCCTGTTGCTCTTCAACTTTCTACATTCCTCTTTTATCTAATCTGTTGTTCAGTCCTGGAATACTTTTGTGTGTATAATCATAGGTTCTTTCTAAACTTTGATATTTAGCTCTTGTTTTATGTTTTTCACATTCCTCTTGAGCAACTAAACTCTTCAAGTTTATTCAGCTTCCACAGTCTTTATGTTCTTATAGTGAATATTCTAGTTTTATCTCTTTTATCCCTTTTTCAGTTACAGTCCAGTCTGATTTCTCCTCAGTCGCAATTTCTAATCCTGATGGTCATCTTTATTCTGCTGTTCTATATTCTGTAGCGTGTATTCTTTAATTTTAGATGTCTGACATCTGTTATGTGGGATTGACACCTTGTGAGGATCTAAAACTCACTTAGCAATGATAGAAGACATGCCTCCAAACCACAAGGAACCTTTTATTTTGAAATATATTTTAACATTATTTCCTCTTTTCTTCACTTTAGAAAAGATTTTTATTTTTGTTTTTAATATAAATGTGTTGGTAATGGGAAGATGTGTTTACAACCAACACATTTTCATGGCACAAAGGAAGAGGCAAAAAACTTGGGGGGACACGTGAAGGGAAAATCAGTGAAAATTGTAAAACCATCTTCTTTCTGGAAGATGGAGTCTCCTGAGACAACACTTACAGCTGTCTATCAGTTGTAGTTGTCTTTGCTGGGTGATAATTCTGAAATATTTTAGGATTATAAAATATAATTCTATACATTATATAAACAGATTTTATTATATAAATCATGACCAATTTTCGCACCATGGAGGAGCAGAGTCCGTGCCTACCAACCATCCTGGAAGTGGCAACTGTGTATCACCCCAAGCAAGCTTTCGTAATGCCAAAACTTCAGTTAGGCCCTAGTTTTTCTCTCAGTTCCTGCTTTCAAACAATTCTTCCACACTTTGGTAAAATAAGTGCTTTCATGAACATTTTGCATCTATTAACAGACAATCTGATGCAATAGGAAATAGAGCAAATCATCTGCTTCAGATGCTCAGAGAGAATTTTAACTATAATAATAGTAATATTTATTCCCTAAGGAAGAAAAACAGCATAGAAATAGTTAGCATGCACAGTGTATTGCTGATATTTTTAGAGTAGCAAGAGCTGAGAGTTGAAGCCTTTCAAAATCATTTCCATTTAGAAAGAAATTAGTTGCTCAGGATAAGGATATTTTCCTATTGCTCTTCATTTATTTATGAACTGTGCAGAATCACAGGCAAACTACAGACTTGCTGTTGACTATTCACACTGGTTTTATCTCAGCTCTAGAGTTTGATCTGTTTTTCCCTGCAGTCTTTTCCAGGCTACATGAATTTGTCGCACAGCCCTGAGCCTCAGCCTCCTCCCTGCCCACTGCTGCTTGCACTAGAGGTGGGCACCTGTTCAGTTCAGCACAGTCTCCCTTCCCTGATGGCCAGGCCATTAACACATTAGTTTTTATTTTTCATTTCTCTCAACTTTAAGTGATCTCTGGCTTTCAACCAGGGTTGTGCCTTTCTTTTTTCTCTCATTGGTGTCAGGATGATACTGTGCTGAACTGCAGAGCTTGGTACTTTGCTGCCAAGTTGCTCATTGTGGTGGGACTCCCAGAGAGGTAAGTGAGCACTTAATGTGGCAATAATTGCAGAATATGCCTGTCTGTGTTCCCTGGATACCCCTAATAACATGCACTTTTTTCTCTTCCTAGACCCACTCCACTTTTTTTCCCTCCTTTTGCATTATAAGGTTGTTTTTGTTCTACATCTTATCTCACTCTTTCACTACCTATCTACAGTGCAGTCCAAATCCTCCGCTGATTTAGCTCTGATGGTTTAACTAGGCTAACACAGACCTCCTGCCCCAACACTGTATTCAACAAAATGAATTTTCTTATCCTTCATTTCACTGTCTGATGACATAGGTCAAACTGATAGGAGCCCTTGTCTTTGGTAGCAATACCAGAAAACACACAAAGTATATACACAGCTTTATACACAGCTTTTGATAGGTATGTCAAAAGGAGATATTCTTTTTCATTTTTTCTTTTTCTTTTTTTTTTTTCAAATTCTGTAGTCAAAGCCAGGATTCAGATTTTCTAGCATTCATGACTTTCAGTTTCAATGTTATTTCTGTAATATCTCAGTATAGAGATACCTTTTCCTTGACCTTCTCTCTGTGTCTTTACAGGGACAATATCTATAATGAAACTAAAACTAGTGAAGTCTGGGAGCCACAAAGTTGCCATCCTCTCTTCATCTTTCAGTGAGATGTCTCTTTCTCTAGCTTAGGATTCTGTAGACTTTACATTTGCTTTTTTTTCTCTGCATTTTCTTTTTTTTTTTTTTTTACTGTAGATTTCCCACGTGGTATTCATTATATGTTGTATAATGTCATTCAGACTTAACTTAGTGAAGTATCCTGTTCCATGCTATCTCTTTTCTATCAGGATATAGCATAAGTGTTCTGGCACTGTAACACAGTTAGCAATCGTATTTTACAGCCATCATGAATCCCTTAAGAGCTCCTTAAGTTATTATATCCTGAGCTCCCCCAGCATACCTTCTTTTAGACCAAAATTCCTGCCTGATATGCTATCCCTGTGTCATACACTGACATAATAAAATTCAGGAAGAAGGAAAGGAGAAACATGAACACACTTGCCCAGGTCATGAACTGTCACATAGCAAGATGATGTATACAGCTTTCTACAAGAATGCATTGAAGTATCCATTTTTTTCTAAGTCAGTCATTCTGACCTGTAGGAAATGTCCATGTTTATTTTCCTTGCTTGCCTTTCTGTCTTTTTGTGTAATAAATGTTATTTTCTTTATTTTTATATATTAACTTTAGGGAATCATAGGATCATAGAATCATCGAATCATAGAATGCTTAAGGTTGGAAGGGACCTCTAGAGGTCATCTAGTCCAATCCACCTGCACACGCAGGGTCACCTAGAGCACGTGGCACAGGACTGCATCCAAGCAGGTTTTGAAGATCTCCAGAGAAGGAGACTCCATAACCTCTCTTGACAACCTGTTCCAGTGCTCTGTCACTCTCACTGTTAAGAAATTTTTCCTTAAGTTCCTGTGGAACTTTTGGTGTTTCAGTTTGTGGCCATTACCTCTAGTTCTGTCGGTGGCCACCAGTGAAAAGAGACCAGCACCATCCTCTTCACTGCCTCCCTTGAGGTACTTATAGACACTGATCAGGTCCCCTCTCAGCCTTCTCTTCTCCAGGCTGAACAGGCCCAGCTCCCTCAGCCTCTCCTCATAGGGCAGATGTTCCAGGCCCCTGATCATCCTTGTGGCCCTACGCTGGACTCTCTCCCGCAGCTCCACATCCCTCTTATACTGTGGAGCCCAGAACTGGACACAATACATTGGTGGCAATGAGCCACCACAGAGAGGATCTCAAACCAGATTCAGATTTACCTGTTTGCTTTCAGCATAAGCATTACAAATTCTTCAGGCTCTGGTAAAAACAGCATCTTGCATATTTTTTCATTATTTTTCTTTTTTATGAATTATTAAGTCTCCTTCTCTGCCCGAAAAAGGAGGGCAGAGTAAAAATGGGCATCTAACAGTTTGCTTAAGTGGAATTTTAAAAAATACCATTAAATGAAATTTTTATGCTTCCAGGGCTCTGAAACAGCAAATCCGAATGTGCAATAGCTACCTAAATGACCAAACACACATGAATTTTGTGGAGAATATGTGAACAACTTCTATTGCCTGCATCTTCATTCCCTGAGATGCAACATATTTGGACAGCCTCTGCGCCTCTGGGTAGAGCTGCCATTTTGTAGGCTCTGAATAAATGTTTATTAATCCATGTAACTGATGTGCCTTGGCCCATGGAGCCCATTGAAAACAAGGAGTTGTTTTCTATGTTTTTCACAAACAAAACAGTCCAAATGGAGCTTTTTCCAAGCTGCTTTTCTGTGAAAAGTGGTGAATTTGTGAAGATAATACTAGAGTCCTATCAAGAAATCAGCTTTTCAAATAGCTCAGTCCTAATGAGACCTGGCAGAGTGTTGACAGTTCCAGTCCCTCAGAACACCTGACACTTTGACATTTTTTTTTCACTACACATTGAATCCAAGGCTAAACCTTGGGAGCACTTCTGCTAAATGAAATTACATCAAAATGTCTGTTTTTGCCTGGAAAATGTCAGGTGTTCAGTCTGCATCTCTTCCTTGTCAAAAATGACTACAGCACCTTGGACCTCAGATTTTCCCTCTCTAAAGCTTCACAGAGCGGCTTAGCTATGACCTCTGCCAGCTCCCGCAGCACTCTGGGGTGCATCCCATCAGGGCCCATGGATTTGCGGGTATCGAGTTTCCTTAGGTGCTCTCTGACCCAATCTTCCTCTACCCAGGGCGAGTCTTCTCCTCCCCTGGCTTCTTCTCTTGTCCCTAGGGCCTGGGGCCCTAGGGAAGATAACGTAAATATGATGTTTTTATAATGATCATGGATTCTACTGCTCACTGTGATGCATCAGAAAAATGAGTATGGACAGAACTCAAATTAGTTCACAACTGATTAATCTCATTATTTCTACCCAGTCTTCATCATACCCTAAATGCGTCTCCTTAATTTTAGATCACTCTTGTTTCAAAGGTTTCCTGATTTTTTGCTTAACTTACGCTTGATAGTTTTTCCTTTTTTCTTTTTTCTTTTTTTTAATTGACATCGTGCTGACATTGTTTACCTTCGGTTTTGTGGCTTAGTTTATACAGTAGGAATAAACTAAATTCACTAGTCACTAATGAATAGCAGTTTGCTGTATTGCAGTGTTACAGTGATACAGAGTGTGTTCTGAAATAAGGATTTCTGTGCACATAACTGAGAATCACTGTTTTTTGGGACACTTTTGCTACTTTATTCATTCAGAGAGGATGTGCTGGGGAAAAGAAGGTAAACTTTCACTTCCAGTCCTGCAAATTCAAAGGCTGATGTTTTTCACTGAGCAATAGTAAACATCATCATTCCAAGTAGCTAAAGTAACAATGACAGAAGCCTGAGCTGAGGACGTATAATCCAAATTGTCTTCTTAAAGGCACTAATTGATCCACTCTTCTGTCCAAGAGTGGTACTTGTGTAATGTAACTCTAGAAAGTTGCAGGGCTGGGGGCAGGGGGGAGGTATTTAGCTAAGGTCCGAAGTCTGAATTTTAGAGCTTGTTACTACAGCATCTACTATTGTTGACTAATATTTCTTACTTTAAAATTAAGGAATTAATGTAATTGTTCAAAGTTTCTGAATATCTCTGTGAAACGAGTGAGCTATGTAGATACCCTACTTTCCTCTCCAGTCAGGCACTTCTAGTTTCTTAGTATACCACAGCTTGACATCCTTATTTTGTTATCCCATTAAGTGTTTTTCCACAAATTCTTCTTGTTTGTTTGGAGTCCCAGAACTTTGCAAGGCTTCCCTGAATCCTTCACTCCTCTGGTACTTCTCTTGACACTGCTGGAGACCTTCTTGCCTTTGATCTGGCAACTTCTGTGTTTAGGAGATCCTATTTGCTGTCTTGTGATCTCATATCCAAGATGCTGATAGTAAAGGTTTCCTGTGCGACCTCCAAAAGCACCACTGGCTTGCTGCTTCATGTCAGCTGCTAAAGATTCAATTTAAGTTTTGCCAGGACACACATTATTGAAACCAACTTGCTTATTTGTGTTCCCATTGCATCAGTATTTCTGTATACATAAAAATATACCTATAGTCCTAGACATAGACCAGCTATAGTAGGACCATTTCATTGCTTTGATGGAGCCTTTTAAGTGGGCATAATATTCTTCCCCTAAATAGAAAATGGTCCAACACACAACAGTGTTAGTGATGGGCAGTCTCTGGTGCCCACTCTTACCCATGCAGAGCTTTATTTCAAGGGGTTTGGTTTACTGTCCTGCTCCAGCCACAGCAAGAGGCATCCCCAGGTAGCACTGGCCCAACGTGATACATTGCCTGTTGCCTTTGCTAGCCCTAAATACATTCTGTCCATAGAGATAGCTGTTTTTTCTTCAGTTTCTCTAAGGCAATCTGAACTCTCTTTGGCTCTTTTTAATGTCCCATTATTAAAAGAAAAAAAAAAAAAAAAAAAAAGGAAGAAGTTCTCCGAAAAGAAACAGCTTTCACCAACTTTTTATACACTCCCTTTTCTTTGTATTATATTCTCTCATGGCTTGCTGAATAATCTAAAGTAGTTCAGCTCTTCTCTACACGTGGCATCAGATAAAACTGCCTGTCAGAATCACCAGCAATTTCTTCTTCATGTTGTTGAAAAGTAAAATAAAAAATCTGGATAAAACAACGCTGTGGTCAGCAGTCTATAAATTTGGAAATCATCATTCACAGAAGAGAAATTAGAGATAACCCTGATGATGATTTTAACAAGATGACAGGTGAAACTATATCTTAAGGAAATAGATCAAATTAGAAAGAAATCTATTTTTTGCACATTTCTTTCTTCTCTTTCATTTTAATCACATAAATTAATTGCTTTGGAAAGGAAATTTTTGCTGAGATTAGGAATAATGCCCTTTCTGCTTCTACTTTCATTACAATGAAAATAATTTGACCTCAAGTAAAATAATGTTGTCAGATAACTTATTATTCATCCTTATTACTTCATGTAGGATTGGTACATTTTTTTCTTCAATAAATAATCTTGTTTTAGTTCAGTTGCTCACAATAGCAAATACCTTCTTCTAATTAGTTAATTAAAAAAGAGGTTTTCAGAGCTCCTTATCTTTCTAGTTTTGTTATCCCATCTGTGCATGTCTTGAAAGGAGCTAAGATATGTATAATGCTAATTAATTTTGTACCACACAAGAGCTGTTAAACCAGGTATTCAAATCCTTTTCCCAAATCAAATGCATTCTGAAGCTTAACATTATTACTGCTAATGAGTAATTTAATTTACTTTAATTAAACTATATTTAATTCAGTTACATGAAGGCACTCTAGTAGTCTTTGAAAATACATATGATAATAATATCCCTGGATTTAAGGAAAATATTGTGTTACAAATATTGTTCATTACATTGTAGAATCACAGAGGGATAATGGTTTCTAGGATCCTCCATGAGCTTCTGTAAAAGATCACAATTAAAAACAAACCACAGAGCAAACAATGAAGGGTAAAATTAATATATAAAATACGATTTCTGATTGAACAAGAAAACCTAGATGACACTTAAGCTTACAGCTACAAAAATATCAATTAAAAAAAAGTAATTTTTGAAAGGAATAAATTAGGTGTAGACAGAAAAAGGAATCAACCCCAAACTTATCTGTCAAAATCTGCATGTGTCCCTCAAAGTTTTACACAAGCTATTCATAACAGAAGTAACAGAGGCAGACATTTCTGTTACTAATTTTCACCGCACGTAGTGCATACATGCTCATATTAAAGGTCTATACATATGCATGGGAAAAATGTAAACTCATTCTTCATGCTTACTGAAAGCCTGAGCATTTTATTTGTTAAAGAAAATAAAACTCATTGCTAGGAGGTCAGCTGGAGTCAAGACGCACACTCAATGTGAGTTAAAAGATCTTGCTCGTTTATTAGCTTACATGCAGTACATTTATATGATTCTAGCAGTTAGTGATGTAATTACACAGGCTCCTAATTGGTAGACAATGATCTAACTAAGACCCTTACAGCCCCCCTTACTTGTTTAGCTCATCCTTTTAGTTCAACAGCTCTTTTATTCCCTCTGACCTTGGTCTACTTCCTTATCTCCTAGTTAGCAGTCCCTTTGTTCTTTCACTGAAACCTGAAGGCTGGAATTGAGCAGGCCTGCTAGGCAGCCATGTCCGCGGCTCTCTAACCATTCCTCTACAATTCCCCCTTTTTCTTTTGTACCAGCAAGGCCTGCTTAGTAGTACAGGACACTTCTTCCTCTCATGATGTTCTGCAGGCTCACACTTCCCACCGCTAGGGTACCAGCTGTTTGCCTGCTACATCTGATGTATGTGAGGTTGCTTCCAGCTAAGGCCTCTCCCATTTTCTCTGTCACCCATCCGATTTCAGAAACCAAGCATAGATAATTACTCTTGAGGTAACACTCGTAGGCAGGATACTGAGACTGAGTATTCTCTTGAGTTAGCAGATTAGAGGGTTGCTGACAGACTCCCAACT
>NW_010582311.1:38117-50064 GCF_000705375.1 Tinamus guttatus
AAGATCTTGCTTGTTTATTAGCTTACATGCAGTACATTTATATGATTCTAGCAGTTAGTGATGTAATTACACAGGCTCCTAATTGGTAGACAATGATCTAACTAAGACCCTTACAGCCCCCCTTACTTGTTTAGCTCATCCTTTTAGTTCAACAGCTCTTTTATTCCCCCTGACCTTGGTCTACTTCCTTATCTCCCAGTTAGCAGTCCCTTTGTTCTTTCACTGAAACCTGAAAGCCCGGATTGAGCAGGCCTGCTGGACAGCCACGTCCGTGGCTCTCTAACCATTCCTCTATAGTGAGCAGTGTGCCATGATTCAGATGCTTTGCTTGGGGCACGTAGCCCCAGCCCCGTGTCCCCCATGTATTAAGCTGTTTACTCTGTCCAGTCAAAGAATCCTCAAGGACAGGTGATGCTCCATCTTGAGTGCTGTGAAAAAAGACCAAGTCAGGGCTTCACTGTGTGCTCAGTACCAAATCCCCCTTTCCTGGCGGAGCTTTTTTCTTTATATCTCCCATTCTCTTTCCTTTTTTGTTTAGCCTTATTCCCGAACAGCCTTCTTTTTATCCTCCCTTTTCTTCCCTTCACCTGTATTCTGTTATAGCCTTTCCTTTATTCCTGGCAGAACATCACTTTTTCCCATGTTTTTCATGTTAATTTTTATTATTCTACTGACTTTCCTCTTATTTTATTCTTATAATCCTTTGTGCCTTTCTCCTCTGTCTTTTCCACTCTCTACCTCTAATTCTGCTCAATTTCCTTTTGCTGTAATTTTTATATCAGTTTCACTCATAAAACTATACATAGATACAGAATTCATATACAGTACAATAATTTTAGGGTTTGATATTGTGTCTCAAACAGTTTAACTTCAAAAAATTTTTTGAAGTAAGTAAGTAAGTAAGACTGTTTATGGGATATTGATTACAAAGAGACTCAGACTTTAAAAAGGTAAAGTGATCAAGTTGGGATTGCACCAAGCCTCTGCTCTTAATGTAAAAAAAAAACAGACTGAAGTACAGAAGAGGAAGGTCCTTACCCTAAACTTTCTTTATTAAAGAAAATTAACTAATTACTTAAAACATAAAAATGATGCAGATGTGTACTTAAAAATATATCATATAGTTGAGGAAAAATAATGATGGCTATGGCTATGGCTAGTTCAGCTATACTGAAATTTTGTCTTCACTTCCTAGAAGCTTGTTTTAAAAAAAAAAGTGACAAATGATGTAAGTTGGTTCATAGATGTACAAAAGAGTGTTTAAGAATGTAAGGAAAAACATCTAAATATTTATAGCTTGTTCAAGCATGTGAAGTTTAGAAGATGATGTATCTAGAAATATTTAATAAATAGCAGTGTCAGACAGAAAGAGCAACTTAAAATTCAGTGAAATGTGTATAATTATTGACAGACAAGAACCAGAAAGAAATACAAATGGCCATAAAGAAAAAATGAAGATAAAAGATGAGGGTGTCCCAGAGGTTACTGTCATGTCAAGCTGTGTTTTATATATTTAAGATAATAATTTATTTATTTGAAATACAGTAATTATTCTCCTTTGGTTACATCCTTCATTTTTGTAGTCACTATAATTGAATTAATTTATCATTCAATTACATAGGGTCAGATTCTAGATTAGGCCTCTACAGGTGAGTATAGGGAAATAAAGACAAAGTATATATGCAGCATAACATAGTGAACAACAGCAGTGTCTGCATTCAGGGAAACACAGACTATTTCCTACTCTCCTTGTTTTGTGGTGACATCAAAATGCGTGATACCCCTTTTGCCCATGCATCAGCAGGGCATAAAGGGGACTTCCCAAGGCCTCAGCCATGCTTAGCGGCCGAGCGTGGCACTGAACTAACTCGACTACAGTTGGAGCGGCCGAGAGAGCAGCCCCGTTCCTTAACACCCACTCTTGGGAGCTGCCTGCTCTGAAAGCTAAAAACTAGCTGCCTACATAACAAAAAAAAAAAAAAAAGAGAGAGAGAAAATAGAATGGTGCAGCCCCGTGATTCACCTGACAACACTGAAATTTTGTAGTGGTAATACAAGAAAATCGATCACCTTCTGAATTTGAGACTCTAGCACTCAGTGACACTTCAAAACTTTCCATTTGTTTATTCCTCTTCAACAAATAGCAAGAAAGCAAGAGATTCTTTTTTTTATTATTTCTGTGAAGAGGAAGAATAATTTATACAATTTGGTCCATTCTGAGATTAATCAGGAAAATAAGGAAAAACTGAAAATAACTCCCAATGCCTTTGTTGTTTTTTTTTTAAATCGTTATGGAGACACTTAAAATATATGAAACATATTCCCAATTATATTCAGCACAGTATAAGCTGTTAGGAACCATTTTCTGGAGCTGAAAGAGATTCCTATTTGTGGGAAACTGAGAAACCGTGAGAAACTGTGGGAAGCTGTGGGAAGGATGAAAGTTAGGAGTGAGAAACTGTGAAAGTTAGGAATAACAGATTAGCAGATAGAGAAACCTAAAACACAGGCTGGACGTGCCAGTCTCTGGTTGGTTATCTACTGGCCGGTAGCAGGATTGGACCCAGATAGCCATAGAGTCAAGGAATAGGCTGGAGGCAGGGGGAGGGAGCACGTGGACAGCGCGTGGACAGTGTATGCTCACATACTCGGAGAATATATAAGTTTGGTCTGATGCTCAATAAAATGGCTTCTGGTCCTAAACCTTAAGCCCCTGCTCCTTCCGATGACTCCCACACCTATTGAGGAAGATTTCATTAAAATAATTTAAATCCTTATGATGAAAACATCCTTTGAGAAGTACATAAATCATTTTAATGCTAATTCTGGCCACAAAGTACTAAATATACATTAGCATTTGTACAAATATTATATAAGGAAACAGGTATTGAGATGCTAATCTTAATTTATTTCAAGATAATTCTTTGTTTGAAATATCTGTGCTTGTGTTTGTGTTCACATATTTCTTCATTTAAAAGAACATTAAGCCTGAAACTCTGATTTTGAAAGATGACAATCTGGGTTCCATGAAATAAATGTGAACTTTGTAGGTCACACTGAAGGCAACTGCACACCATTTAAATCTCAGATACGGGGTTGAAAATATAGTGTGATATTAAAGTGAATATTCAACAGGCTTCCACAATTTTCCGTAAGTTCTAACAGTTCTGCCGTCACTGTTTATATGGTCATGAACCATGATACAGAAATTGATCCAGTTAAAAATAATAAATAAATAAACAAACAAACAAATAAATAAATGTATATACATAAAGCCAGGAAGACTTTACATTGTTATTGCCAGTGAGGGCCTATGATACAAAACCACTGTCTCAAACTATGGTTTCAAAAGGTAGCCCATGGACATACAGCTTCTTCAAAAGCCTCACCAGCTTCCTTGTGCCCAGATGTCTTACGAATCATCATGCCATGACTACTTTTTACATAGCATCCAAGAGAGAATTGTTGTCACTTTATTTTTCTAGTTTGAAAAAGCATATATGTTTGTATATGTGTATAAATGTACATATATATGTATATATACTATACAGTGCTATACATATACTGTAGTACTTCATTTGCATAAAGGGCACGGGGCATGGACAACACAGAGCAGTCAAATTTCAGCATAATCCTTATGTGTAGCTACTGGACAGGTGCCGAGTACCTCTGAGATGGACTGACAGGCACAGATCAACATTCCAGATAAGGCCATATTATAGAGCTGAATAATATTCTAACACTCGCTATAAATCTTTTCCACCCTACAAACATTCACACGTTTTATACATGCTTAATTCGTCGAGTGGCTGTATTGTGCAGCAGGCTCATTGCACCGGCCACCCAAATGCTGCTCACAGAGCTCTCATTCAGTTACTTGCAGTACAAGATAAACAGCGTGCATGACTGTGTCAGATGGTCCATATACAGGCAGAATATGTCACATATTAACAGCTCTGAAGATTTTTTGCCATTGAGCTGTTCAGAGTGCATGAAGTTGAAGGGAAGCACAGGTATCTGTGTTATGGATGGAGTTGTTTTCGCTTGAAGGACTATATATACAGGTGCCAATCTTGGGGTTGATCTGAAGCTACATTAGATTGCAGCAGATGGGCAGACAGCTAAACAGATGAGATTAGGATCACATTTATAGGTGGTCCTGATGGTTCACATTTGCCAACCCTGTCCATGGCATGACTAAAGTGCACTTACAGCATCCTTCTGTTAATGCCTCCTTTTTTGTTCTCCATTGAATGCACATTCCAGTGATCCCTAAAATATCTGCATGATTGCTGGAATAACAGGATTCTGACCATTATGTAACTAAATCTCCTCTCCTCACTGATACTCAAGACAGAAAATTCTTGTGCAGCATTATCAGTGGTAATACAATGCAGGAGCTTGTATAAATAATGCAGATTTTCTGCATGTTTTGAGCGATGCATGAATTTTCCGCACATCATCATGCAGGAACCTGGCTATTGGTGTGAGAGCATGGACAGGGCAGCTGGGACTGCCCCTGTGAAGCTCCTTTAGGAGGAAGCCCCAATGCTGTTTCATTTCCGTTTTGGTCCTGAGCCTTCCCAGTATACAATGCGATTTATACCTATATTGATGTAAAAGATTTTTCTGGTAAATCTGTAGGGCGAAGATAATAAATCAAGAGTTCTGTTGTAGCGTAGTCCCATATATTTCAATGGAAGAAATAACTCTTTTTAAAATTCAGAATGAATTATTAAACACCAAGAGAAAAACCTCTATTTTAATTCATTATTCACATCTTGTTCCAAGCATTACAGCAATTTACAATACTTAATCTTCATATAGAAATGTGTTTCTTCATGCTCCCTTACCGGGGCAAATGAAGTCTCAATCTCCCTCCTATCCAAATGCAGTTTTGATTTCATATTCAGTACAGAAGTTTAAAGCACACTGAAAAGTTAACAAGACAAAAACAATATTTGAAATTAACGGAGATTGCTGCCTTCGTTTCATAATTGCCACAGCTTTATCTTTTCTTTTTTTCCCATGCGGTGACATCGCATGATTCAGACTTACCATTTCTAGGTAATCCTGTCTTCAGACAGTGCTGAGGGTTTCAGTCACTGTGCACTCAGGGTCCAAGTTCCCAAGGACATTAAATCTATGGAAAATGTTAGATGGAAACACTTTGCCTAAAACTAGAGAGGCATGAAATGAACAAATAAAATCTCACTGTTGCATACCTTTGCAGCTCAACAAAGGAAACTTAAACAGAGAGATTCCAGACTGCAATGAAACTTACTAAAAACATGCAGTTTCAGAGAAGAGAAAAAGTAGATTTGCACAATTATTCAATTATGTGTGAATCAGAATTTCAACAATTACTTCTAAAAGTCATAAAATGAAAGTTTTTTAACTGTGAAAATTTTTTCACATTTGTATATATTCTTATTTAGTCAAGATAAAATTGTATTGATGGCTGAATTTAAATGTTTTAATCTAAGCAGTTAAAATGAAGCAAAAGTGTTAGGTGGCTAATAATACTGGACTAGTAGATTTAAATTTGTGAATTTAATGTTTCAAATTAGATTTAGTAGAGATAACCAAACTGTTATTTCATTTCATACGTTCGCTATATAGAGTAATGCTTTTACCAAAATTATCTTCACACAACAGAGCGGAATTCACTACTGGTACTAAAATGACACTCATGTTTTCCAAACTCTTTTCTATAATTATTAGACCTTGATAGCCTCAATTAGGCTCAAGGGATCCCTTAAGTTCACAATGGTCTGTAAAAATGCTTAACTCTGAAGGCAACTGGGAGCACTTTGATCATGAATAGTATTTTTCATCTCAAGTGAGGAAAGAACTGATATAAACAGTGAAGCCACATAGGTCACTTTTGAATTTCATAACCAACCTTTATCATTTTTAAAGCCCATCTTTGAAATTACTGGAGAAAAGGAGAAACCCAAAATGTGCATTGAAAAATATGCAGTTTTCATTGTTTACTGATAGGCCCGTGATAGTTTTAAGAATGTTATATTGAATATGAAGCCATTTCTCTACAAACCACCTTTTAATACAGATTTTGTTCTGCTGGCCAAACACATGCATTCCTTTTAGGATGTTTACATGTACATTTATATGACCTGAAGGAAGTGATTCATTATCCATAAAATTAGTATATTATAATTAATATAATAATTAATATTACTATATAATATATAGTAATTTGATTTGGATTAACCCAAATACATGTATGCATGTAGCAAAAGAAGAAAGAATGCACAGCTATAATATTTGAAGTAAATGAACATTATTACACAGGCATGTGTATACAGAGATTATGTTTAAATTACACAATTCAGCATTCAGATTACCTCCAATTCTTGTAATTGCCTTAAGTGCCTATTTGTACAAATCTAAAGGTGTATACAACTGTCTTGTTATTTAAGTTTCCATTCTGCTCTCTATAAATATATTTCTACTATACTCCGAGTACATAATTGCTATGTAGGCTTGATTTTTGATATTACTTTTGTGTTACACAGATAGATTTTTTTTTCTATTTATACCCTTCTCAAAGCTTTTTCTTAAGTCGTGTTATGTCTCCTCTTCTGTTGTCATGACTTACTGGCAAAAATAGGAAACAACAAGTTGCTCATTGACATTGGTGCTAAATCCATACTCTCATAATTTATTAACCACAGGCTAGATTTATCTGTGAAGACCTAAAATTATTGCTTGAGATATTCTGTCTCTTTCTTTTTACACTCACCCTTCATGCACAAAAGAAAGTTCCACTTTTCTCAGTGGTACTACACAAAAGAAAAACAAAAAGGAACAGTCTCTTTTTACTACTTAGATTTTCATGGTTTACAGCACACCAGATTGTGTCCTGATAGATCAAAAACTGAAGAAGATAAAAAAGTTATTCAGGGAGTGAGAACCACCAAAATGTTCCAATTCCTTGTGTAGGCTTCCCAGTTTCCTGGTGTCTAAGTAAGTGCTTTGTTACTCATTGAACTTACAGGTGCAACACTGCCAATTTATGTAGCCTGAAGCTTTTTATAAGATCTTCCTCCACCTCCTCAACCAAATGTAACTGCATGTATACCAAGGAGGGCTCTATTATCTGTTCTTTGATACTTACAGTGTGAATATAAACTGGAACAAGTAATATATATTTCAGGTAAGTATAGGTATGCTAACTCTAGTATCAAGAAATAATCACAAGCCTGTTTAATACTTCTGGTTCACATGAGTGAACCTGTGAACCATCCTTTCAGATGCAGTTCAGAATCATTATTTTCTCATTTGTACAACTTAAGGGCCTCAAGAATTAATGTATTGGATGTATCACATATTATTTCTGAGAAGCAATCATATTGTCTGGACAAATACCCTTTTTTACAATTTCTTTAGCCTCATGCTTAAGCAAAAATGAATGTTTCAGTGAAAAAGCAGTCAAACTAATGTCCATTGCCTTGGTCCCAGAATGTGCAGGCAACTAACTTAATCAACAAGCATCATTTTATCATAACCTGGCTTGGACTACTGTGCTCTTTCTGGAGAGCCTTCATCCTTGCTGTTATGTCCTAAGCTTTTTGTTTCTGTACTTGGGGGTGGCATCCTCAAAGTTATTGTAAGCAAGCCAGGTGGCAGAGTGTGCAAGTGCCCCAGCCTTAGTACATCTGTCCTAACAGCTCAGACTCAAATGAGGCACACCAGACTGTTGACTTCTCAAAAGAATCATAGGTAAGAAAACCTGCCTTTTTGACTGAAGACTATCAATATTTTGAGCCCTTTTTTTTTTTTAATGAAAGGAATGCCACAATCATAAGTAAATTATACTCCAAATGTTCTTTCTCTCAGAATATTCCAGTTTCAAACTTTGTGTCCCTTTGATATCTGTTATCCCAGCAGTCTGTGGCATTCAAAAAGATGGGGTCACCAGGAGGGCTGGGACATGAGAAAAGCCAAGGACATTCACTCTTCAAAGGCAGTGCCCTAACGGAGAGTCCTGGAGGACAGGGCTATGTCATGACACAGTACATTGGCTACAAAGCAAGGCTCCCGACAAGGGGAAAATGTATATATAGCTGGCACATGGGGGATGTCTGCAGGGCAAAGAGCTAGGTTCATCTGTGAGAAGCAGGAGTAGCATACGGAGTTGCCCAAGATGCTAGATTTCTGTTTGGGTTGGAGGCAACAGTGGAGGCAATGAGTCATAAATTGAGGTTGGTTTAGACTAGGCTCGAAAAGTGAGTTATTGTGATAAAAATAGAGATCTAGCTCCAGGCAGCTCACACCTTGGATTGCGCTTACTGGAGATGCAGTGTTCATTTTTTTGCCTGAGGTACTAAACAGTATTAATGTTACAGCTGTGAGAAGTAACCATGGTTAGCATGTTGTATGAGCTCCCCATAATGAAGGCTCAGTTCCTATTTCCTGTAACCTTATTTCCAGGTCTGGTGATCATGGCAACAGTGTAATTAGAGGGGCAGGATAAGCTTTCTGCATTACCAAAAGGGAAGCCTTTGCTTAAGAACATGATCTTCCTGCATGTATTCAGGTGCTGGTCTTTCCTCCTTTAAAATTTTGTTCATTTTGCCAAAAAATCAGAACAGCTTTCCCTGCAATTAGAGTGCAAGGGATACTGTTTGTGCTTTTGAAGGGTCACAGCTATGCTGCAGCTCTGCAGTTAACTCTGAGACCTTTCTCTGGGATACTGAGATAACACCTGACTTTCCGGCTGGCTGATCTCATTGCCTTGGAATTAGGATCATGTCCTGCTGTGAGGCTCAGTGAGTATAACCAGTGGCGGGACTCAAAGCTGATCCTATAGGGAGTTAGCAGCAAGGCAATCAGCGTCACTTTAAAATATCGAACTGTCCCCATGCCCCTCTAAGAGCATATCGCCAGCGCTATGCCTCACACCAGCAGGACTCCCCTGCCTCCTTGTCCTCCTTTGGACCAGGGCATATTGATCATACAAGAAAGAATTACAGTGAAATCATCTAATCATCCAGTGTAAACACTGGCATATTACCTGTAATATGAGAAAAGTAACACCAAGTAAGAGATTAAAACTGTGAGGAAGAGAGTGAGCATCATGACCTGAGTCTTCAGTTAATGAGACAATAAATTCCTGATTGCTAGAAACCCAATACTCTCTATTAAAAGGATCATTCTAATGGACAGTATACAAATCAGTAGAAAAACTGGAGTATTCCAGGAGTGCTCAGAATAGCTTGAGTTTCTCAAGTCTGCAGTGCCCAAGAACTAGATTTGCAAAATCTTGATACCAAAGGGTTTGATCACTTTACAAAAATTATACCCCACAGCCGTATTCTGGATTGTTTAACCTAACATTTTCTTCAAATATGTAGGGTTTTAATGCTAGGGAGAAAATGGGTGGTGAATAATCCTAGGTATTTCTAAAAAGCCAAGTGAAGATAAAGATCACAGGTTTCAGTTTACAGAGATTCTGTGTTTCCAATGCCATATGCAAATAGGGATAGTGAAGGAGAATACGAGTTCAGCATGAGGTCATACAACTGCTTCATACCCCAGGCCACAAGTCTAAAAATAGAATTTTATTTCCTTAATAGCCATGCATATCACAAATGGTTATGATTTAGCAGGCAGAGTTATTTCACAGTCAGTAGGAAGACCTGGCCTTGTTCACTGTGCAGCTGAAGCTGCTTCTATTATTTTCCTAATTTTTCAATGGCTTCTGCCTTCTCTCTCAACATTCAGCTCTACCAGATGTCTTCTGAGTGACCTGAAAGGCACGTTTGTCCTTCTTTTCTCCCCAGTAACTGTCAGGAATGATGTAAAAAAAAAAAAAAGATTAAGACAACTCCCAGCTCCTATACAAATATCTGAGGCATGCACAGAGGGTGTGACGTGATACAAACTTTTCTTTCCATAAATAACAATGCATATGGTCCAGAATATGCAAAGCAATATATTTGACGGAGCTTGATTTTTGAAATATTCATAGCCTTTTCAAATAGAACCTAATTTTCTTCAGAATATATATAAAAATCTCTGAAAAGCTACCTCTTTTCTTAGTGCTAGAAGAGTTCTAAGAAATAAAGTCTGAAGATTTTACACTTTTAATACAGTAGAGGAAATGTGGATTTTGATTCATTTACACAGTCTTTAACTGTGGTGCTCCAGCAGCTGCATTACATCTTCTGTTGTCCTTCAACATACTTATGCAATGTCTAACTTAGCCACCTATAGAAGTTTAGGTAAACACAAACAGACAAACAAACAAAAAACCCCATCCTTTTAGCTTTTTGTGCTACATAGAATAATCCAAATGGGCAAAATCTCATACTGGGACTTTCCTTCTCTCTATGATGGTATTTCTAAGAATTCCTATCAAATCTTCTGAAGTTCCATTTTTAACACCGATTATTATTCTTGGGCAAGTCACACCAAAGTTACTGAAGTATCCTTAAGCATAATAGTACTTTATTAGGAGGCAAGTAGTGATTTTTATTCCTGCCCTGTATGTGCACAGTTCCCAGAACAATTAATGCTTTGTTTTTATGTTGTCCTTAAGGACTGCTGCATTAATACTGCTATTAATAACAACAGCAACAATAATAATATGCAGATAGTAGTAATACAGAATTTTTATTCTTCCAAGCACTTTCCTGTAAGTAACTGTTCATAAATATTCAATATTACTTCTTTTTTATTGTTATATAAATATTCCTGTAAATAAAAGGCTGTACGTTGACATTGAGAAACTGATTCACAGAGAACTCCTCTAATTTTTTTTTCCTGTTGTTGCTCTGAAGTGCTGCTGTTTGTTTGAAATCATTTCTTTAGATATGTCCATCTATTTTGTGAGTGCTTATCCAAGGTGTTGACATGGTATCACCCAGTAATCCACCAGCTTATTGTCAAATTCCTCCAAAACCCCTCAATGATCTGGTGCAGCGACAATTTGAAGGTCATCCTAATTGTTGAAAGTCGGTCTCCTGCCGCATGGTTCAGAGCTGCTGCTGCTGCTTCTTTGCGCACAGGGGGAACGGCGCTATGCTGCAGCCGGCTCCAGTCAGGAGCTAACTTGCGAATAATCAAGAAATTATGCACAAGTTAATTTGTGTGAGGATAGCCTCAGCTGCAGTAATCATGAGCTGGTTGAGTTTAGGATCCAACGAGGAGGAAGCAGGGCTGTAAGTAGCCTTGCAACCATGGACTTCAGGAGGGCCAACTTTGGCCTCTTCAGAAACCTCCTCGGAAGAATCCCATGGGCTAGGGCTCTAGAAGGAAGGGAGGCCCAAGAGACCTGGTCAGTATTCAAGGAGCACTTCCTCCACGCTCAGGAGCGGTGTGTCCCTTTGGGTAAGAAGTCAGGCAGAGGGGGCAGGAGGCCTGCGTGGATGAGCAAGGAACTGCTGGCAAAACTCAAACAGAAGAAGGCATTATACAGAAAGTGGAAAAAAGGACAGGCTCCTTAGGAGGAATATAGGAATGTTGTCAGGGAATGCAGGGATGTGACAAGGAAAGCTAAGGCACAATTAGAATTAAATCTGGCAAAGGATGTTAAAAATAACAAGAAGAGCTTCTTCAAATATATCAATGGCTAAAGGAAGATTAGGGAAAACATGGGCCCGCTGATAAATGGCGTGGGTGCCCTAGTTATGAAAGACACAGAAAAAGCAGAGTTGCTGAATGCCTTCTTTGCTTCGGTGTTTAGCAAGGGCAGCCCTCTGGAATCCCAGACCCTAGAAACCAGGGAAGGTGCCTGGAGAGAGGGAGACTTGTCCTGGGTAGAGGAAGATTGGATCAGACAACTCTTAGGGAAACTTGACATCCATACGTCCATGGGCCCTGATGGGATGCACCTGAGAGTGCTGTGGGACCTGGCGGATGTTATTGCGAAGCTGCTCTCCATCATCTTCGAAAGGTCCTGGAGAATGGGGGAGGTGCC
>NW_010582312.1:1714-44873 GCF_000705375.1 Tinamus guttatus
GAAAGCACAATAAAAATAATCAGTGACCCTTCATACTACTTTGATGTCAGTAAATTTGGCAAGAGTTTCAGTGACGTGCCACATTTACTTGTGATACGTATCACAAGGACCTAGGCATTAAGTACCTAGGCATAAAGTACTTACGGAGTAGACAGGTCTTGACAATAACTTTGTTGTCCTGCCTGGATGGTTGGTCATACCCAGCAAATTGACATGACCTCTGTCTATGGCTGTTTTGCCTCCTGCTCATTGTGGGGGTCACAACATCTATACAGAACTTCCTCAAAGATGTTCTTTATCTAGTAGCAAGGAGAAGAGATTCCTCCTTGCAAAGGGAATGTCTAAATGGGTGAAAGATGCCTTGGGAAAATACATGTCCTTCTGGACAAGGATGACTATCCATCAGCCTCGTAGACTGGAATAAAACTGAGAACACAGCTGAATAATGGAAAAAAAAAAGAAAAGCAGCACAGGACCAAAATCTTGTAAAAAGATATTTTGGTGATAGAACCTAAAGCCAGCTCCACCCACACCTCAACCTGACAGCAGTACAGCCAGGCATCACATGTCAATAGCTTAATGTGGTGGTGATATAAAACTGAGCTCAGCCAAGACAGCTCTGGACTCCTGCTACATGAGCTGCAGCCATAGGCCACAGCCCAGGTGGATCGGAGACTGAGCACTTGGAGACAGACCCTTCCTGCAAAGAGCTTCATGCCCCAGGGCACAACACAGTGGAGAGCTGGAGAGATACTGGGACAACAGTGAACCCATGCAAGGTGGTGATACAGCACACCAGCATCTTCAGTACTGTCCAGTTTTTTGAATCCAACAGGTCAAAGACAAGTTTTTAATACAGCTGCTGTTCTCCAGGTATTTATACTCTACCGTGATGGGGAGAGTGGCAGAAAATGCCTGTGTGCACATGGACACCAGATCTGGCAGTACAGCCCAACTATCCAATGCCAGCAAGTGAGCTCCCCCCAGCCCATGGGATTATTGCATTTTCTGGAGTTAGCTCTACGCAGGAGAAGGATGGTGACTCCAAAGTGCGTAGGCATAACTGAATCAGAAAGGTGAACTCACCCCATTTACGGCAGTTGGTACTGATCATTATTTAACTGCATCAGAGCAGAGCAAATGCTTCCTAACCCATAAATCCAGAACCACCTGACTAATTCCTGGACAATTTTGTTGTCAATAGTTTTTATTTACTTTTAGTTTGATGATATGTTTTGTGCTCCACTTTTTGTATGGTCAGCTGCTGTGCTGAGCCTACCTTCTTGCCTCCTGGCCATTCCCAACAGTGATATGCATGTTTTCTTGTCCATAACTGTGCCATTTAAGTGGCATCAGCCTGGGAAGCAAGAACAGGGGCTATACCCTGCCCGGGAAGGTTGCCATCCCTCTGCTGGTCCATGCAGAAGCAGAAGACCCTCTGCTCTGTATTTGGAAGATGCCAGAACTCTGGCAACACAACTCCGAGTCTATTCTTAACTGTAAACTCCATCACAATATAACCCAGCAGGGCTTATAAGTTCTCATCACAGACGAGACAGAAGTCACACCAAGAGGTAGTTAGTGCTGACAGGAAAGCTTGTGTATCACAGAATCATAGAATGCTTAAGATTGAAAGGGACCTCTAGAGGTCATCTAGTCCAACCCGCACACGCAGTGTGTCCCAGCTGAGAGACTGGTGAAGTCCCTCAAACAAGGAGAATTACTTTCTTCTAGTGATTATAGGATGACATAACAACTCATCATACCTGTTACCCTGCAAGTTACATGAGAATTGTTTTACAGCCTTATGCTAAGGCCAGATAATCCTAGGAGGGACCTTTGTCGCTCTTTCTGAGGGTCTGATCCGGGAGAACTTTCTCCAGGTGGCATGTTACACTGCCTTTTCCCTCTAAAGAAAAGATGAGGGAGGCAACGCTCCTGTCAAATTTTTCTTTCTTTTGGTCATGCATTCTGTAATGAGAAGAACAGGAATGATTTGTTCATGCTTGCACAAGGCATTCTCCAGAATTCAGAATATTCCCCGAATGTTTAGGTGGAGAATTAATCCCCGTGAAGTCAGAAGAAAGAATATATTCAGGCTCAGATCTACAGAGGCATCATATTCAATACAATCAAGCAAGAACATTGTCATGCTTAACTGCCCAGATTTGGCTTCCCTGTCAGATATACAAGAGTTAGAGAAAGATCAGTAGCATCAGTGCATTTTGATTGATAGAAATCCAGATAACATAGAATCCAGACTGCTGCTATTTCAAGAAGTCATTGCAGCTCTTCCCAGGAAATGAAGTGTCTAGAGTGATGCTTGCAGGTCAAGGTGCCCATGCTCCGATATAGCTAAGCAGTAGTGAGGCCATGCACCGTTTTTCATCTTAACAGATGCAGTTGATTTGATGACTGTGGAAATCGGGCCAGTTAGGAAGAATTGTGTTTGCTGTCAATCACCAGTGTAAAGACAGATATCAGTAGCTATGTGACTTGCTGTCTGATCGAGTGACAAATCCTCTTCATTTGAGGGAAGAAGAGAGCTTGGCATACAACTCTTTCTTTGATACGGCAAGGAAGAAGTCCATTGTGTCTCAGTTACCTAGATAAATGTAGGAAAAGGCCAAGGAAGCAATGGATCTGAAATCAAAACTAGTAGCAAAAAGGCACTCTGGATGCCAGGCTCTTTGAATTTGCACAATTGTAAATTAACAGAATGACCCTTAATGGGCTGTGATAGTGTTTTATTATTTCTCCAGCTACATGTAAAGTTGCATTCAATTTGCCCTTTGCGAACATATCATGCTCATACAAGCCCTGGCTAGCATAAAGCTGGAGGGTTGCTGTGCAGAGTTCTCTGTGAAGACTTAGAAGCAGAATGGTGAGCACTGACAGGAGCAGCTGGCCACAAACTGGCTTTCTATCATGATGATCATCTATGGTTTCTGAAGATAGTTTAAAATCAGCTGCCTGAAAAAAAAAAACCCTATCATCTAGATGATCATTTATTGTTGGAATCATGTGGTTGTCATTTAAGACCAGAAACAATGACTGGATTATTTTTTCATTTTGTTCTTATGAGAGTCCTTACTATGTGCTTCTCAAGCCTGTCTTGCATGGCAGGTTTGATGCATCATGTTACATTGCAGTTCTGATGCTCATTTCTTCTCTTCTCCCCAATTCTAGAATAAGATTAGTCTTGTGCCACTTCCGTGAGAAGTAAACGGTCGTTGAGGAGATATTTAATCCAAGCTTCTACAACTTAGCTCACCTGAGATCTCTCAGATGTCATCTATTGGAAAGATCAGCAATCAGAAAAATAGACACAGGGGATGGGTAATTTTCGTTATCTATAATGGGTGCTTAAGGTAGATATTCATGAAGTCTATTCCTGGGTCCAGCATGCACTCGAAGCCTTTGAACCTTTATTTCCTTTTAGAAAAAAAAAGTAAGACTCAATATAAATGGATAGGATTGGATGTCTACATCTTACATGGCAGTAGCTTAGCAAGGGTTCAAAGAGGTTTCTTAAAAATCTCTGCTATACCTAGCAAGTCAGTAAATGTAGCTCAAGCACACTGAGTCAAGGTATATCATTATCTGGAGGGGCATTAAGGCTGTGATGGGCTGACAAGCAGGGAAGCTGCACTCTTAAGCAGCTGAAGAGAAAGTTTTTGAGCTGAGCCTTGAAGACTGAATCAGACTTTATTCCCTGAGCTTCTTAAAACAGGGGAAATGGTGACTGTGGAATTAAAAGCCAAAGAGGAGCCAGACTGGAAGAGGTATATCCAGACTCTCCAGTCCACTGGACTTCATGGTACAACTGTTGTTGCTGGAGAGGAGGTAACCTCATCTGCGTGGGTTAGAATGGAGGAAAGCTACAGGTGAGATGTCACATGGGCATCACTGGCCTGTTAAGAATCGTGTGTCAGGAGTAAGTTATTCTGCACACGTTACTAGTAACTCTTCCTACTTGGCATGAAAGATATCAAGGATATCGATGACACTGAATTATCCTTCAAATAGGAGAGACACATAAAAGGGCATCCCTGTCCAGAACTTCTTGTGGAGGAATTTATGGTGGAAGACGGAGTAACTTTGTTTCTGATGACTGATGTGTAATTAGAAAAAGCACATTGCTGTGATTATGCAGCATCATGCTTTATTAGTTCAAGATATATGAACTTACGGTCAACTTTTCTACCTCCTGCCAGCATGCTTCCCAGTCTCTCATACCAACACAATTCCTGCACAGGGTGGATTTATTTAACTTATCTCAGCTAAAGACTACTCAGCCCATTTAGACTAAAGTTTTCCTTTAGTGGTTAAAGCACAGATTTCTACATTTCGAAGAATGTTTAAGCAATTTTCAGGAAACAGATACAGATCTGGACATGCTCTATCTTTGCCTAAGTGGCCCTTAAGTAATAGGCAGCAGATGTTTTGAGGCTGAAGAAAACACCATTTCACAAACAATCTCAAGTTCTGTTTATTTAAAGAAATGGACTTAATAAGTCCATTGTGAGCATAATCACAAATAGAGTAAACTGAATGCATTTCCTATGATACTGTTAGCTGGAACTCTATCAGATTTTGTTTTCTTTGGAGTCCAGTGAGAATTGAAGACCTAAAAGATGACCTTCATAATTCAATAATCATCACAAAACACTTCCTTGAGGGATAAAATATGCAAGGCATGTGCAGGACTGAAAAAGGGTGCCTTGCTTAACAGGAAATTTAAGAGTTTGGGCTCCTGGCCAAAGGAAGGGTTTTCACAAAGAAACAGTTCACGCAGCCCCTGCATTCAGAGTCATTCCTCCTCTGCCCGGATCTCTTGGCCTCACTCTTCCTGCTTGCTCTGCAAGGGTCAACAGCTCACTTCTCTTGACAGGTCAGAGACAGATGAGATGGGTGGAAACATGACACGTCTTGTTACTCCAGCTATTGCTTAGCTCTATATCTGTCGTATCCACCAGAGCCTCTCCCTGCCCTGCTCTTCCTCAGCCTGCTTCCTGCACAGCCTCTCTCCTCCTGGGGCTCCTTTTGGTCTCTGGCTCCATTTGTTCAAGTAAACTAGAACAGGGCAGGGCTTTGGGCACTGGCTTGCAGCTGTGTCCCTGAGGTGTAGCTGCCAGTACGCTCCCTAACATGGCTTTGGCCCTTGACAGCTCCTCCTCTCTGCAGTAAATGGCAAGGCATAGTTCAGGGGACAGCATGGGGCAAGGATTCCCAACAGACCATATGAACCCATGGATCCAATAGACCACATGGATCTATAGCTCTGTTGCAGATGAGGGCAGGTGAGCAGAGGGGATGCAAGCCATGCTGTGCTGCTCGCATTCAAAGACCAGAGAAGGGGCCCCAGTAATGTTCACTTCGCAAGAGTAGTCACAGCCTGTTGCGTCCATCCTTCTTCTGAGTTCCCCTCACACTAGATTGCTCTTAAGAGCTGAAACCATCTTTTCTGGTAAAGAAGAGTCAAAAGGAGCAATGAAGCACTCAGGAGGATAACTTTTTACTCACAGTGCCCAGAGAGGTTGTGGAGTCTCCTTCTCCGGAGATCTTCAAAACCCACGTGGACGCAGTCCTGTGCCACGTGCTCTAGGTGACCCTGCGTGTGGAGGGGAGTAGTTGGACTAGATGACCTCTAGAGTTCCCTTCCAATCTTGAGCATTCTAGATGATTCTATGATTCTATTTGTAAGTTCTTGATTGACAGTCAAACAGGTCTGACACAAAGAAGAGTCCAGGTCTGCAGTTGCAGAGCAGAGGGACATTAGAACTACTTCAGTCACTGGAAAAAGGTTTTGGAATTTGCACAGAACAATCCAGTTACAAGAGAAGCCCACAGAAAACCAGTCCCACACTTTCTAGCTTGCTGCTAGCCCTAGGGAGCTGTTTACCCATATTCCTATCATAAGTCTTATTTTCTTACAACTAACCAGAAATGTCTATCTCCCTGCTTACCCATTTCCAGTCCCCACTGGAAACAAAGATTCAGGCAACTCTTATAGGGCATTTAGCCCCAGCATGGGTCTCTGCACCTACAGCCAATGCCATCTTCATCCTCACTGCTTGTCCAATTACTTTTTTAAAAGTAGATAGAAGATAAGATATATGTAACTTGGCTTGGAAGAACATAAGTTAGCTCAGGAGTTTTATATAACCCCCAAACATTCACAGGATGGATATGTGTGGATAGCAAAAGCACTTCTAAAGACCAAGAAATGACAATGGGCAGCAAATCAGACATAAATTTGCAAGAAAACACTCTTTGAATTCCCTGCACATACACATGCATCAGGTCATGGAAAAAATGAGTAGAAAGTCCTTGTTTCATGAGCTTAATCCAGAATGTTCCAAGCATTCTTGTCCCACTCCAACACAGCAGCTGAGCAAGGTTTTATTTCAAGGGCATGAATCTCAGGAAAGCAAGTAGGATTATTCATGTGCTTAAAGTTAAGCATAGGTGGAAAATTGCTTCTCTGACTGTGGGCCACTGTGCTTAGCATTCAGGTCATCCTTTCTACCTTCTGGTCTGCTGTTTCTAGAAGGGCACGTTTGGCTCCACCAACAATGAATTGGAAGACTGAGCAAATCCCGAATAAAGCAACAGGGCCAGAAAACCAGAGGAATTGACTTACAAGGGAAAATCATAGAGCTAAATAGGATTTATCTAAAATATAACACAGTGTGTGGGCATATGTGAAAATACTCTGTAGATATCTGAGGAGAGTAAACAGCATTGATAGAGAAAAATTGTTTAAGTAAACACACCGGCAGTGTAATTAGGGTAAATAAGATGAAATTAAGAAAAGGAAAATTTAGATTAAATGCTAGCAGCATCTTGATGAGAGATTGATGAGAGTTTGTGCTGTGAAGCTGCCTTCCGCAGCTTGCTAACTATTGCACTTCTGTGTCTCATAAACTCATCAGTACGGAATTGAACAAATTAGCCCTAATTCTGCCTTTTTTCTCTTTATTTTAATAGAAATACTCTTGCATGGTTAATGCATTTTTGTCACAAATCAGACCTCACAATGCCACCTCAATGAGAAAGGAGACAAAGAGCCAAATTCTGCTCTGAGGTATATCAATATCAATCTTTGTTATCTTCATTGCTCTTTAACAAGGGATTTTAGAGCAATGAAGATCAGATCCTGTTCCAGGTTCTTTAGATTTAGCTGATGTAACAAATTTTGGATCTCTCCATATATTTTTTAACATTTCAAAGTCAAAGAGCTCATTCTGTCTTCACATAACTAGTTTTATCATCTAAAAATACTTGACGTTATCAAGTTATTCAAACAGCTCTTTTGCATGGTGAAGCAAACCACACACTGAGATTTTAATATGAGCAATCTGTCTAAGTCTTGTGTTTCATCAAGGCAGAACCAAGACGCTATTCTCATGCCTCTCTGTCTAGGATCTGTACCTTCATGTTTCAGAGAGCTGTTGACTTTACTTTCACAAAGGACGTGCTGTTGGGTTGACAGGCCCCTAGATCAGGTTCCCCAGGATAATACACTTCCAGTGGGAGGAGTTCAAACGTCCCTGTTTGTCTAGATGATCAGGTCTACAAGAGCCTGCAATGAAGCCATCACCCCTCAGCAACACTGAATCCCTGCTTTTGGCAGGGATCATCAGCTTTTAATTCTGCTTTAGTTTCTGCGGAGTAAAAGCATGGGCTGTAGGGACACAGGCATCCCTAATATCATGGGGGTCATTATCTCCCCGGAAGGCAGACTCATAGGCAGTCAGAATAATCTGGCATCAGCTAAGGATGAAATTGTTACCATGAGCAAAATCAGCTCTTGTTTCCCTTCAAAACTCCCACAGACCTCTTGGAGATGATGCAGTGTGCTCTGGTGAGCCCTGCAGGCCTTGTGGCAGAGGATCCTGCCCTGGCACCTGAAGTGCAAACTGGTGGTATTTGAGTGCGCTGCAGATGCTCCTTGCATCCAGGTAGAGTTAAAAGATCAGCTCTCATTTTTAAAAAAGGAAGTGTATTTTGCAGGTTGATTTATCGCTGCAAGCAACTTTTCCGGCTATTTGCATCCTCGGGATTGCTAGCGCAAGAATCTGCTACGCGAGCAAGGTTTGAGGCTTTGTTTTTTTTCCATGGTAATCTTCCTCTTGGCAAAAGCCATCTACATGAGCAGCTGGTGGCTGAGCAAATAATTTGAGTGGAGTTTGGTTTCTGAGGAAGCTTTCCACGTGCCCCTTACTGTAACACTCCATAAACACTGGTGTCACTGTGAGATCAGACTGCAGTTATCATTGTGTTTCACGATAAACACAGATGGTGTTTATATTTAAATATGCCAAATGTGGTAATGAGAGCAAACTTTGAGAGGATTTATTTTTATATTATTTCCATTCTGGCCTCAGTTAATTAGGGCTGCTGTGACCTGTCTTTTGAAGGAGGAAAATATATTTATGCTGTGCTATTCAGGTTTTAAAAAATAAGTGAGACTTTTTTTTTTTTTTTTTGCTGAAGGACACTGAGCTCCTGTTTCCTGAGAAGTTTTATTGCCCAGTTTTGAAAAATGTAGACAAAGATTTACAGAGATAATTTGGCTATTAGCTTACACACATATCTTAACTGTTTCCAAAATATTCTTTTTTTTTCACCAGAAAATGAGATTAATCTAAGAGCTGGAAAAGTTTTATTCTGCCCTATGCAGATTCGTAAGCCATGGTCATGCATTGGACACCAGAGAGCCGTGTGTTTAGCTATACATCTGTCTTCTGGTGCATGTTTCTTCTCCCACCTTCTCTGTGGTTGAGTGTGTTGGGAAGTGCTCTTTTAGATAAACGCTGACACATACAAATATGTGCCCAAGTGTTTATGCTAGAGGCAAGATCTGAGGAATGATACAGTCTATGAAGAAGATGACTGTATTTCAACAAGCAAGCTTATTACATATCTCACAGAATCGCAGAATCCCAGAGTGGTTGAGGTTGGAAGGGACCTCTAGAGATCATCCAGTCCAACCCCCTGCTCCAGCAGAGACACCTAGAGCACGTGGCACACAGGCGGGTTTGGAAGATCTCTGGAGAAGGAGACTCCATAGCTTCTTTGGGCAGCCTGTTCCAGGGCTCTGTCACCTTCACAATATCTATGAGCACCCCTAATCTCCTCTCCTGATTAGAGGAGCTCCTCCTCCTGCAGGGGTGAGTTAGCATTTCTTCTGCCAAGAAGAACCTGCTTCTCTGGAACACAAATGCAAGACTTTCCCCCAGATGATGCAGCTGAAAATGTGGAGTGAATCCATGCAACACCGTTCTGAAAGAGCCTCTCTGCCTCTGAGTTGGAGGCAGAAAGCACCCGTATTTGTTTCCTGCCTCTAGGCCAGTTCATGTCAAATCTTTCAGAGCTAGCACAGCCTTGTGCCACTAGCGTTTGCAGTGGACACATAGATTGGAAGAAATGGGGTGTGACATTTCAGTGGGGTCTGCTTGGCAAAGATGCTAATGTGGCATATCAAGTAAGCTGTGACAGACAGCTCCAGAGGTGCCTTTCCTCCAAGACCTCAGGTTCTCAGGATTTAGATTTTTATCCTTGTTATCTCACTGTTTTATTGCACTAAAGGTCACAGACTCACCTCTTCTGTCATCAAATACAACCTCTAGTGGAATCTCTTATACTGGGCTCTTAAATAACTCTGCCTAAATGTCACTTTTCTGTGGCAAGATTATGGGAATCTGTAGGGTCTGAGGTACTCTGTAGGTAAAGAATGATTATGGAGGCAGCAAACCAAGCACAATAGAAGAAAAAAAAAAGATCACTTCTTTATAATATTTTTTCAACTCGAAGTCATCTTTGGGTAATTAAAAAGGCAAACAGGTTTTTAACTGTGTGAACTGGCTGCTTTTTGGAAAGCTAAAGTCTTAGTGTGTATTTCATGTATTTGAGACAAAAACAAAATTAAATGCTTTTTCTCCATTTCCTGGGCTTGCAAATATAGTTAGGAAGAAGCTAGAGTGGGTATTTTCTGCTACAGCTGCCACCTTCTAAATTGTGGCCGACAAGAACTGTGTTACTGCACTGCACAGTACTTACTCTAGAAACAACTGTATCTGTTTTCTTATCTACTTCAGTTTGGCATCTGTATCTATATCTTTGGATTGAGCAAGAGGCCTAATTTCCTGCACTGTCAAGCAACTTCAGCTTTTTCAGCTTCAACCTTTTAAAAGAAGTGTGATTACAACGCCTGACAATGGAGTAAGACGTTGAACAGTAGGAGTAAAAAAAATATTCCCTTACATTGCTAGCTCAGCATCACAAGATCACCCACCATCATGGCAAGACACCCAACTGCAACTCACAAGGAAGAAACTGCGAGTCACAGTGATTTCTTTTTGGGCACTACCAGTAAGTCTGTTGGATGCTGCTGGCCTATTGAGTCTATTTCTTTTAACTGTCAACCCAGCCAAGGACAGTGACTGGTTTATTCTTCTAGGGTCAATTTGAAAGTCACCATTGAAACAATGAAACTTGTGCCTCTTGTCCCTTGACCTCCTGCCACATAGTGCTACAAAGAGTCTTGCTTTGTCTCCTCGATATCCTCCCCATAGGTACTGGGGGCTGCTATCAGGTCACCAAAGTTGTCTCTGCTCCAGGTTGGACAAATCCAGCTCCCTCAGCCCCTCCTCATAGGAAAGTGTCCCAGTCCAAACCATTTCACTGGTTCCCACTGAACTCATTCCAGTTGATCGAGGTCTTTCCTGTGGAGAGGTCTCTCCTTATGGAGATCAAACTGGACGTGGAATCTAGATGCAGTCTAATGAGTGCTTAGCAGTGATGGGTAGTTATTCCCCTTGATCTGCTCATTCTGCTCCTGTTAACACAGCCCATATAAGCAAAGGCTGAGCAACAGCTGGTGTGTCTCATGTTTTTCTGTGACTTGAAAATAACTGGAAATAACTGGACAGTCTACTAGGATGAGAGCTCAATACCTTCTCAGCAGATTGTGGTCAACCTTGTCAGGAGGGTCCCAACATTTTTCCTTCGAAATCCTGTGCTGATAATGCACAAGTTGGGATGACGCATTTCTAAAAGAAACATTGGATTTTGGTTGGTTTTGCAATGACTAAGCAACCAAAATAGTTGCAGCCAAACATTAATCTTAAAGAAACGAAGCATGAAGGATTAAGACATGGAGATGATTAGATTTTGCATGTCATTTGATTTTAAACAGTTGTTATGAACTAGGGGAAACAACAGAAACGCTTGTCCTTTAGTAAGCTAAATTTTTGAGGTAATGCCAATTGCCCTATAGCATCCTGGTCTGAATCCTAAGATAGGCTATTAAAATACAGTGCAGAAACATGAAAAATATTTAAAGAACAAGGCTTTTTATCTTGCAAGGGTTTTTAATTAAGATCCTATACTACAAACAGAGAAAAGAGGTCACAGGAGACCAGCATTGCTCTGGAGGGCTGGAATGAATATTGCAAGCAATGTTCAGGAAGCTTTTGCAGAGCTGCAATCGGGTCATGAAGATGACTAGTCAGGAAGAAAATAAAAAACAACGAGGTTTTAATATGCAGGAGACTTGGGTGGATGTTCTAGATTTTAATATTGTTGGTAGGGAAGGAAAATAGCCCTTCCTTGGTAAGATGCTGGCTGGTGACAAGGCGACCAGGGAGAGGAGAGGTCCCTTCCCCGGCAATGGGGAATGTGGTGGCTCCGATGGGGTGGTTGCAGCTGGGCACTGGGCTCTGCCCACCAGGAATTTCTGTGCACGTCCAGCTACGCTGTTTGTGGAAAATACGCAACACGGGGGTGTCCTCCGAGAGGAGGAATTTATTCTGTAAAACAACCTTGTTTAGACAACCTTTCTAACGCTGCGACGATGTCACTTCCCGAGCGCTGTCTTGCCCTGTTTTCTCTGGCTGCTGGCTCCACCTTGTGGCATCTCAGACGGTTTGTTTTGAGGCAAGAGCTAAAAGCAAGTGCTAACGCTCCTCTGCCTTATTCCAGAGCTGTCATCACCTCTGAAGACGACGGGTTTCAAGGTTACACTGCTCCTTCTGACAGCAGAATGGAAAATACTTGGGTTTTCCAAATCAAAAACAGAGCAAACGCAGAGCATTCCGAGTAAGATTATTATGAATGATCCATCAAAACAACTTGCCCTCACCTCTCTGTTACCCCAAGCAGTCACACTACACTTCATCCAAATCCTTGGCTGTATCCTTGCTGGGCACATTTCCAAGTCCCACATGTAACTGGCTTGCTGGAGAATGCAGCTGGCATCTGTGCAGCTGTGAATGGCAAAGGACATCAAAAGCAGTAGCTAAAAAGCGTGGATAAATCGTCCTTGGGCTGGGAGGTAACAGCTGGGGCAGGTGTGCAGAACATATAATGGGAGAAGTGAGGATCTTGCCAAAGGACTGCTCGCTAAATCCTACTGTACAAGGGAGGGGAGGGAGGAAGAAAGTACAGGAACCTTCAATGCAGGAGCTTTCCTCCTAAAATCTTATCCAAAAGAGCTCTGCAAAATAAGCAGCATTAAAGTTCACCAAGTGCAGTATTCCAGATCAGCCATTAGAGCCACAAAACACTTCTGCATGGCTGGCAGGCTGAATAAAACTTTTTTTTTTTTTCCTGCGTGATTTCCATTCTTATTTCTCCATAAGGAATTTATTTCACAATTCAAACAATCAAGCACAACATGCCACATTTGTATCACACTTTAGATATACTCTGCTTTTTTACAGTGCTCCAATTTATAGTGCAAACTGTTAATTATGAGGCACTAGTGATTAACAGATAAGCCAACGCTTGCTTTGGAGTTTACAGTTGGACTCAATGAACTTGAAGGTCTTCTCCAACCATAATGATTTTATGATTCTATGATTCTATGATGAGGGAGGCCTTAATAGAAGGCTGAATCAGATGATAGTCATGTGGAGATACTTGGATGAGAAAAAAAGTATAACAAATAATAAAGGCAAATTAACTGTTCCTTGCAGCAGCAAGAGAGAGCTACACCTCGAAGTACAAGATTCAAGACTGTACAAGATTCTGTACAATCCACAGAACACATAAGCTCCCCGGGAACAGATGCTAAGAAATTTAGGGAATTTTATGAGCACTCTTCTTTTGGGAAGGGTAAACAGCGAAAAATATGTTGTATCGCAGACTCTGCCTGCACCCATATTTACAGTTCGTCTTGAAGATCCGTTTATCCATCTCTCCCACCTACAGTTCATGTTTTATTCCGTAGGACACGTGGACTGTGCACATCAGCTGTTCTTGCTGGTCCTCCAGCAACATTTATGGTACTGCAAAGATGGTGACAGTGATGAGTGGGATTATATGAAAGGATCGCCAAGGTCCTGCTCATGCAGTCTGCACAGCAGTCTCACTGTGCCCAAGCATTCACACATCTGCTACCAAAAGAAAAAACATAACTTAAAAGTCACAGTATTTTAAGGAATAAGGATTCTATTTACCTTTGAATTTAAGCTTGCAAGTACTGTTCTTACATTTTTTTCTTTGCAGCAACATGGGTTTCCAACTTGAAATTAAGTAAGTAAGCTTGAGAGTCTCATGCAAGAACTAAGTGTGTGAGCAATACTTCTAGTCACAGACTTCCAGCAGATCTCTCCCTATGTCCATGCACACAGTGAGCTGCATCCAGCCAGGGCACGTTGTTGAGGATCCAGGTGTTATTCCTGAAGCCTGACTACAGGAGCAGGGTATTGTGTCACCCCAGAAACTAGCAGCCTAAAACTGCTTGCTCTTACAGAGAACCCAAATATGTACCCTTGCTTATTATTTTTTGGATTAATTATTTTTCTGTTTTCTGGAGGGAGTTAGGCATGGTAACATGGCTTTTTATTAACTTTCTATGCTTACAAGGGTTTTAAAGAGAGAGAGAGAGAGAGAGAGAGAAACGACCATTAGTTTGCTATTTTAAAAGAAATTGTTTGTGTAGCCTGTGATTAATTCCTTTGGATTAGTTGTGAATTTTTCAGTTAAAGAAAACAGATCCAGAATCTAATCTTAATTACAGGTGGGTAAGTCCCCACTCACGTTTCAAGATTGCCTACAGATCTACACTGCTCTGTCTGAAAAAAAACACTTGGCTTTTTGTCAAAAACTACAGACTCCCGGTAGGGTAAATTATAGAAATGTGATTGGCTTTTACCTTGGGACAGGTAAGTAAGCGGTTATGACAGCATACAATCTCAAGTATTGTTTTATTGGCAGAGTTTTATTTAGAGTCATAAAAATATAAAGCGAAACCAAAGACACCTACTGAAAGAAATAATAGAAGTGAATCCCTTCCTTTGGTTCATACTAGCTTAAATAGGGTCCACAAAAAGCCTTGAAAATCTTACGTTTGGTGCTGTTTCTCACTTTCCCTTTGGAAAAGCTGGGCAATGGAAAAGCCGCAGCCAGGCTGTGCGATGATCATGTCACACAGCAGTGCACGAGTGCGGTGAGCCAGCACAGTGGCACTGGTCGGTAGATGTCACCCACACACCAGGGACAAGATGCACAAGGACTGTGAAGAGTGCGGTGAAACGCTCCCTCCCTGCGTGCACCCAAGCAAGTGGGGGGCATTTGGGGTTTGGAGGAGATGGGCTGGATGGGGAAGCTCCTCATGGATGGGGATGCTGGGAGCTCAGGCTCTGCATGCAGAGGGTGAACTGGGACGGGAGAAATTCTCTATTTATGGACACGGTCCAAAGAGCCCTGTCAAGCACTGCTGGCTTGCCCTGAGCTAGGGCAGGATCGTGCCCGTGGGGGAAGATCAATGTGTTGGTCTGCACCACCCCTCTGTCCTCCATCCCCTGCCATGGGGGTCATGGATGTCCCTGGCGAGCGGTCACCTTCCACCCCTGCCGCAGAGCAGCCACCAGGACCAAATGACTCTTGCTCCCTCGCAGGGTGTGAAGGTTGAGATCGCCAGCCCGGTATCAGCGCTCCTTAAGTGCATATCTTATGGAAACAAAACTTCCAGCTTCCTTTTTTTTTTTTTTTTCCTCTGAAAATCAATTGAAAGCAGGTCAGCGTTATCCAGCTTAATTATTAATTAGCCCTGAACTGGCTAATGGTGTTTGCTCTGTCTTTCTATAAAACATTTAAAACCAAAAACCCGCAACCCCCCACAGCCCAGTCCCTGAGGATCTAATATTAATTCCAGCTGAAAGGGTGCTGCTCCCGGAGTTTTTGCTGGAAGAGGCAGCGTGGGCTTGACCTGGGGTTTGGATGCACTGATATGAGGGATGTGGGCAGCATCTGCAGATGTCTTGGCCGGGTGGGCATCGAGCGGGGTCACCCGGGGCTCCCACGTTCTCCACATCTGAATATGGCCTGAGCCCCTTGGCCCTGTGGACACCACCGCAGCGCTTTCCCCTGGGAAGTGCTTGGGCAGGTCCTCTCCTTGCCGTAGCACCGTACTCAGGGGAGCAGGATTGTGGTCTTTTGAGCCAATTGAGGGAGTTTGAGGGAGTCTGAGGGAATCCCTGGTTAAATCAACTGGATTAAAGGGTGTCAGAAATAAGAAGTTGCCAACCCAGAGCAAACAGATCTCCCCAGGCTGAGTCAGTCCTGCCTCATGCAGGGGGACTGCGAGGGAAACTGAGGGCACGGGCGGCCGATCCACAGCAGCTTAGCCTCCTCTCTGCTGCGGGTTTGCCCAGCTTGGTTTGGTGCCAAGCAGTAGCACGGGGCCTCCCTGCGCTGCTTCTGGGAGGAAGAAAAGAGCAATTGGTTGTTATGATCCCATTGACTCAGAGGTAAAGCCGAAACCATCTTCCCGGATGGTCTTTGAGCAGAAATCCTTGCCTGTCTTTCCAGCTGAATACATTGCTTCAAAGAGCTGTTGGTTTATCTCTTCTCCTTGGCCATATTTCCTCTCCTCCTCTCACAAGCTGGAGCTCCTACTCCAATATTCAAGCCAGTTATAGGGAAATATCTCAGACCACACGGCTCAAATCTGCTCTGGCCCTGCCTTCCTATTGCTCCCATGTCTTACTACGTAAAAGGAGATCTAATTGCTCTTCGCCTAAGTGAAGGATGTTTGGCATGGCCCTCAACCAGCTCTCTGTCTGCAAAAATAGAAAAGGGCAGAAGGAGATGAGCCGGGTACATACACTATAATGAATAATAACTATTTTTCATCAGGAACACACAAATATTATTGACATTTATGTTAGTTTTCCCTAATATGATGTGCTATAGGAGAGGGAAATACAGGAATCACTCTCACATTGCAGAGAAAGTCAGAGGTGCTGTATATCCATGGACAGCTTTGTTTCTCCTGCGGCATGTCTGAAGTATCACCCCCAAGTTTGTAGGCACAGAAAAATACCTTTTGACGGACCAGTTACCATGACAAGACTTGGAGAACCCAAGGCACATCCTTTCTCTGAAGCAGCCCAGTGAAGTCCTCAGTCCAGGAAGGCCTGCGGATGCTTCCACGAGGTGGGGCTCTTTCCCAAATGTTGTGGCTTTTTCTGCCTCACTCATGGGTGCTACAGCCTGTTGACTGTGGGCCTTGAGATGGGGAAGGACATAGGATCAAATTGCAATCAGGTTCAACCTTTCTAAAGCACTTGATTTCCAGATAACACTTAGCACCCACCTCTGCAGCTTGAGGCCTCCGAGCAAATCAAAAGGAGTGCTAAAAATCAAAAGCACATTTTGCAAACAAAAGTATGGAGTTAGTACTGGGCCTGCAGAGGCCGTATCCTGTCATGCGCAGAGCATCCTTCCATCCTTGATACCAATGATATCTGGTCATGGCAAGATAGCTCAAGTAAAAGGATTTTCTTAGTGGGAATTATTTGTTTCAGGCGGGCAGTCTCACAGACACAGGCATTTTCTCCATTTCCTTGCACTTGATACCAGTCATGTTAACATCCCAGTTAACGTGTTTTCTTTTCAGCTACAGTGCTTGTAGCAGTATTTGCCTGAATTAGAGCAAGTTTGCTCTGCAAACTGCATTTACCTTTCCCAGATACAGAGCAGCTGTTGCCTATGTGTTCTCGCAAGGTCCTTGTTTGCTTAGACTTTTGTCAGCAAATATAACCCCCTCCAAACAAGCCACTCATTTCGACTTTCCAACACTGATAGGGAAGTTGTGAGCCCTGCCCAGACACCTTCATCCTTGTCTTTTCATTTCATTAATAGGCACCTGCCTTCGAGACGGCGCCAACAACGATTTGCTCATGCCATCAATCATGATGGTGGGGCCGGCTGAGTCTTACAGAAGTGCAAGGAAAGAACAGATATTATTACTTCTTCCTTTGGTGAAAGCACTTCAATCACTCTGCTGACACCCTCTACATATCCTCACCAGCGTAAACACTAAGATCGCCAGCTCCTGAATTTGTGCTTTCCACCACGCACACGGATGACAGCATTTACTGCCTGTCATGTAGGAAACGTCAAAGCAGTGGTGCCTGCTTTGACTGATGGTGGAGGCAAACTGAGCTGTGTGGGGTCCTGCTTTGATGCTCAGTGAGCAGTGCTGGGCACAGAGCGAGGGCTGCCTGGAAGACCCACAGTGACAGGCGTGAATGTCAACCTGCAGGAGACAGAAGATTCTGCAAAATACATTTGTTTTAGTGTCATTTAGGCAGATGTGTACCTGATAGGACTGCGATAACCTGCCAGCTTACCTTTCAGGTAGTAAGGCAGCCAAGAATTCCAGGATCTGCTGAGCCAGGGCTACCCTTGACAAATGGACTGGTTTGGAGCTGGAGCCCTGGTTGTTCCCAAGCCCTGTGGATGCCTGTTGCAGAGCTCTGCCTCCTCCGGAGGCTCTGATGTCCAGCAGAAACCAATTCTAGTTTATATTCTCAGGTGTGGGGCTGTCACCACCTAATGGGGTTTCACCATTAGGGCTGTAGAAATGCAGATGAGTGGCTATGTGCTGAGATTCTCATTGCGCTCTGGTTTCTTGCTGTGCAGTTTGCAGTCCTAGCGTTCCAGTCACAACTGTGTCTCCCAGTCTGAGATCCAAACTCTAAAGAATTCAATGATTATTTGAAATCAATGGCAATAGAAAGGGTGAGTTATCAAAGGCTGTCACAGAATTCCGATGTCGCTTTCTTCATACAAGAAGGGAATCTTTTCTTTCCCTGCTAAAGAGAAGAAAATTTCATGAATATGTGTGCATGGGGAGGAACACAGAGTAAAGGGAAGAAGGTGAAGATGGACATCAAATTGAAGTTTTCTGGCGCTTTTCGCCTTCCTCTTTCACTGCATAGTGTACATCTCCAAGATATGTGCTGGCGTCCCAAAACAAGTTCTTGTTTTCCCTCGATTCTAAGTTCAAGATCTGCAGTTCTGAACATCTGTGGGAAGAACCATTCGGATTTTGGAGACATAAAGTGTCAAAATATTGCTTTTCTCCATTTCCTGGTCAGCTTCTAATGTCACAGTTGTGCCACAGAACATTTAATTTTGAGGTGGACAAAGAAGGAACACCACGTGGGGCTTCTTGCGATCTACTCTATCCCACACGAAAGCATCTGCTTAGAATTAGTGTTTCCTGAAAAAAAAGGGGGAATAGATGACTCTGAAAGTGCTTAGTCAGAGCATTAATTACCACTAGTTAAGTTAAGTCTTTACACTGCTTACTAAGCATGTCTAAATTAGATATTACATCTTTCTCCCTGCACTCGCTGGAGGGGGTTATGATCTTGCAGCTCTGCAGAGCAGGTGATTTGCCTGGCCCGCCACTGCCTTGCATTTAGTCACAGGAGCAAGTGGTAAATGCAACTGTAAAGGACCTTTCCAGAGCATGAGAGAGAATCCAGACTAGAGCCAGGGACTGAATTTCTATCCCTTGAGTTTGTACTCCATGCCTTAACCTGGAAAATCATCATTCCTCACAAACAGTTGTATCTGACTGAGCTATGAACATGAAGCTGAGAAAGGAGATTAGATGCTGACTGACACATGAGAAACTTTCCTTCTGTTCAGAGTTTCACTAGAGCACTGTATCTGTGGGGCAGAGGGAACCAGGTGCCTGAAATTTCTGTTCTGCGCCAAGGGACACACTGATAGACAAGCAAGGATGTGGAGATTTGGCATGGTTTGACTGAAGGCTTCACTGAAACATATTCATGAAGCACCCCAGCTTGACAGCTCTGGGATCTGACACCTCCTTCATGTGATGACATCAAGTCAAGCTATTGGCTTCGGCTCCCCTCCCCTTGCTGACCCCACCTGCGGGTTTGGCTCTCATCTTCCTCTTCCTGAGGAAGGACCACGGTTACCACCCCACCTGCTGTCACGGGCAGGAACACTTGCACATACACATACACACCTGCACTCTTCTGATACCAAATGAAGCTGCCAGCTCTTCAGGCCAGCCTAGCAATATTTCTTTGAGATGCGTAAAAAGACATTATAGTCTTCATCAAAGTCAAGCTGCTGTCCACAGTAAGAATGCAGATCATTACAGTGTCCACAGAACAATTATTGCAACTAATTTAGCTGACCTCAGGCTCATCAGAGACTAAAAGTAAATTCTCTGGTGTATAGGAGTACTTCAGGAAGATTCTCAAGGGCAGGTCTATCTCTCAGGGAGATGTGGGGCATCCATCATGCAGTGCAGTTAATACTTGGTGAATCTTCCCTAAATACACTTTTATTTCTTCGCTCTGAGTTTCCTGTTACAGGGCAGGTCCCCTGACTTTTAGCTTAAGATGGCTGGCTGCAGCTCCATTTAAATTTCAGAGGACATGAAGGCAAAACGTGATTCTCTTCCTAGAAAGTGCCTGCAGCAACCCTACTCTGGCAAGTTGACTTGATAATATTTAAAGTCATTTAACCAGACATTGCATGAGGAAAGAATGCTATACATCAATCACACACAGAAAGACAGCACAATAATGGTTCTTGACTTCATCTCCAATGGTTTGAGTTGCTGTCCTTAGCCTATGGGTCAGGGGGAACCTCTCTATTTCCTTAATAGCAGTCAGGCACAAACTCATTATAGCAGTGATTCAGGTCCTCAGCTAACTCCTCACTCACTTCCAGGTCCAAGAATATTAATCCAGACAGTTTTGAACTGGTCAAGGTTATCTCAAGACACAACTTTCATCCATAGTCCATTGAGAGATGAGGATGTGGCATTTATGGTAGACCTGGATGCAAGCTGTTCTCAGACTATGGTCTGTGGAGCTGTGCTAGGAGGTGGGCTGAGTCTAGGAGTACAAGTGCTAATGACAGAGTAATAAAGGTTTTTTCTCTATGGATCATACAATGCCACATGTAAAACACATGGTGATGTGCCCATATTAAATGGAACGGATGATCCAGGTAGGGGCTGGAGCTGGAATCCAAAGTCATTTCTCACAGAATCTCACAGTTCAAAGGAACCTGGGTCAACAGAGATGTAAAATTTTTGCTATCTGATGAAAAATAACTTCAGTTGCCTTTGGCCATCACATCTGGCACTGGAAGGTGACCCAGCTGGGTCACAACACAGGTTGATTGCTTGTAAAGGCTTGTAGCTCAGACTTACCTTGCACCCCCTCAAGGCCAGAGCTCATTAAAAAAGATTTTTTTTTTTTGGTTCACATATCTAGATGTGTCAACAAAGGATATTTTAAAAGCAGAACACAGGGGTTGCACAAAGATCAAATGGCATTTCTTGCCCCAGGAAAGAGGTTTTTTAGCTAGAAAGCTCTGACTGTGTATCCCAGTGATAACAATTCTGTGCAATAGACGTAACATTCCACCAGATGTAGTTTTACTTTCTACAGCTGCGGGAGCCTTTTCAAAGAAGTTTTAGGTTCATACTGAGTGAGAGGGCTGCCTATCTTTATGATCCATGTCTTCTGACTATTTAGGCTTGTTAAGCTGACAGAGCACCAGAGACACGCTATAACCAAATGACCATGTCAGGGAAACTGAACCAACCATAATTTAAGGATATATCATGCAATCTACCAATGAGGCAGAAAACCTGCTTACCACGTTATCTGTTACCACCATTATCAGACTGGGATTTACTTTGATGCAACAACTCAGCTTGACAAGGTAGTCAATGGTGAAGAAAGGTAAGGGAACGTGGGGACAGTCACATAAGCACAAAAGGGTTTCAAAATGAATTAATGAATTCCAGAAAAGGAAATGAAGAACTAGAAAAGTGTTCCATGAAACATGAACTGTTTGTCTAGTCTTTTGGAGAGTTATATTTACTGAGTAATCTTGGTTATCTACAGTAAATGCAGAGGGGCAGGGCATGTATCTTATGTGTCTGAACAGCACCTGGCAATAAGTACCACTGATTAAAATTTTGTATTAATAATCACAGCTGTAAAAGTAATGGAAGATGATGTTTTCATGTGAGAAATCCTTCAGAACAGCATCTGGAGAAGTTTTAAGCTAGTTGTCCACAAAGATGTTGACAGTAGTCAAAAGAAAATATGAAAACTCTTTAACCCTAGCGTTAACTTACAGCATAGCTGTAAAAAGTATAAAACACATGTACCACAAGCTTCCATTTTAAAAAGATAGGACCCACCCCTGTAATAGAAGGGAAATGAATTTTTTCACTGATTTTTTGGTGTAAATCAGAAAAAAAAAAAGGTATTTTCCTTCTTATAATAAGTGGAAGCTTAGTAGTTGGGGTTTATGAATGTTAATACAGAATAATACCAGTCTAGGAAAATACTCTTCTGACTACAGTAATGCCAACTAATTTTTAGTAAATTAATGTAAAGACAATATCAGAAGGGTTTTTTATTATTATTTTCTTGGCTTTGTATGTGTCACTCAAAGTCAATGGCTACCAAAGGAATCGCAGAAGCACAGAATCACACAGAATGGTTGAGGTTGGAAGGAGCCTCTAGAGATCATCTAGTCCAACCCCCTTGCTCCAGCAGGGACACCTAGAGCACGTGGCACAGGGTGGCATCCAGGCGGGTTTGGAAGATCTCCAGAGAAGGAGCCTCCACAACCTCTCTGGGCAGCCTGTTCCAGGGCTCTGTCACCCTCACAGGAAAGAAGTTCTTCCTCACATGGAGATGGAACTTCCTGTGTTTCAGCTTGTACCCATGACCCCTTGTCCTGTCACTGGTCACCACCAAGAAGAATTTGGCCCCATTCTCCCTACAGTCTCCCATAAGGTACTTATACATATTGATCAGATCCTTCTCAATTGTCTCTTCTCCAGGCTAGGCAGACCCAGCTCTCTTAGCCTTTTGTCATGAGAGATGCTCCAGTCCCTTAATGATCATTGTCGCTCTACATTGGACCCTTTCTAGAAGTCCAGCTAGTCTAGATGTCCACATCCCTCTTGTCCTGGGGAGCCCAGAACTGCACCCAATACTCCAGGTGCAGCCTCACCAGAGCTGAGCAGAGGGACAGGATCCCCTCCCTCGACGTGCTGGCAACGCTCCTCCTGATGCAGTCAGGAGCGCATTGGCCTTCTTGGCCATGAAATCACATTGCTGACTCATGCTTAACTTGTTGTCAACCAAGATTCCCAAAGCCCTCTCCACAGAGCTGGAAGTTTCAAAGGAAGTTTCAGAAATGTCACCAGGACAGCAGGAAACTTATCTATTAACCATGGAATAGTAAAAGTGCTCATATATTGATTGTGTAGCTTTCTGAAAGTGGATGAAGCCCCCCTGTGCTTTCAGTAGGAGCTTTCAACAGGAGTCACTATGCTGGGAGCAGTGACAACCCTAGCTGCTTCATTGTCAGATCTGCTGCTTTAAAGAAAAACATCAATATCAATGCAAGAGGACGTCTAAATGTTCTTCTAAACACAGGCATCTATGTATTAATATTTGACTCCACAATTTTTTGTAAAACAGAAGAAATAAAATAATGCATGAGTGATCTTCTAGAGACAGTCTAGGAAGACTCTTCATAAGAGACAAAGTTACATAGTTTTGCCCTCAGTGTTCCCTGTGCTCACTGTGTTGCTCAGCAGAGGAGTGACCATCAACATGTCTGAGCAAGCTTATGTCCGAGCGCAGCTGGTCTGATTCACTTGACCTTCCTTGTGTTTGCCGTTAGCGAGGAGCGTCCTCCCTTGGTTCCCATTGCCATGCAGAAGGCAGCACACAGCAGAGCACCTGCCACAGTTTGCCAGTTCTAGCCTTCATTGCAGTGATGAAAGAACTAAACATTTACAAACAATCTGTGGCTTTTGCAGTAAAAAGCAGCAAATAACTGACCCAGACTTGCACACTCCCATCACAGGAACACAGGCCTATTTTTGTGTATGGTTGCTGTCAAGCAGATACAGATATGCTGTTTACAGATGGAAAGAGCTTGCTTTCTCTCTATATACAAGACCTTAAAAAGATATATAAGCACCCGGTATTTGCCATCTGGACAGTGAGCGAGACAGTGGCAGTCTGAAATGATTGATCTCCACTGAGAGAGGCAGTGAAAAACAGACCAGTGATCCAATATTAATGGCATTGATTTCCCTCCATGGAGATCCATTAGACACTCTGGAATCAAACACAGCGCCTTCCTGTACCATTTAAAAATACAGTTCAGATTATATACTAGGCATTTAACACTATCTATATACCTATTCCCAGGATCACGGCAATCTCTGTCTCCCTGTAGGAGCAGTGCAAATCCCTCTTTTTTCAGGTGCTGTTTTTCACATAGAGCACAAGGTAGCTCATCCAGTGGCACAAGCAGAGGCGGATTTCACAGGCTGTGAACTGGCAGCAGGTCACATTGCAGAGGCATCATTTTGAGGGGCCATGATGTCTCTAGACTTTGTAGGTCTCTGGGATACCCTGCAGTTTCCATTCCCTTCTTGTGCAGGCAGCGGAAGTGCTGATGCACAGAGTGACCTTCCTCCCTGCTGGTATGTCTGGGCTTCCTTCAAAAAGTATGCTGAGTGTGCTGAGAACCCAACTTCCATCCTGACAGCCAGGATATGGCCAGAGTTTGTACTTGGATGGTTAGATGGTCCTGGATTAGACATAGCCACTGCCTTTTCTGGAGAATCCCTGTTGCATTTGCCAGGTAAAGCTAGCACATCAAGAGAGTGAACTTTGACACATGGTGAGCAGTGGTGGAAGCCTACACAAAGCATGAACAGGATGTCAGACATTCCATAATTTTCACAGAAGACCCTCAGCTTCAGGGCAAGGAATAGTTACAAGACCAATAGGGAAGGAAGTTAAGCGACCATGGGTGGGAGGAAGGAACAGAAAAGCCTTTTCATGCCAATATAAATACTACCTTAACTGGAAGTATGATAGGGCAGGTTGCCATGTTGGGAAGACTCAGCTGAAAAAAGTCTTTCCAGAGGAGACCTGGTGAAGAGTTCCAGGGCCAGGAAGAGGTGACCACAGCAACACGCCTGTCTAGTGGATTGCCTCCTCCTTCCTTCCAGAAGAGATGTGAACCTGTAGCAGAATCAGCCAAAATAGCAGTAAGACTAAAACAGTAGCAACCACGCATGGATCACTAGATAAAGCACTAAATGGCTTTGCACCATCCACATATCCTTGCCATAATCACCATGAACAATTTATTGACTGATGATTTTTCCCTGGTCTCCAATATGGAGAACAACCAGTAATACAGAGAAATGCCTGCAGGCATTGCAGAGAACAGCGCTTGTCCCCCAGGGAGCCCGCTGAGGATTTTAAAAGTTTCATATGTGCACCTTAAATTGACACACAAGGATCACCGAGTTAACTGGAACAAGATAAGACATAAAAGTCTCCTTTGTCCCAATCACAACTTTGGTTGTGATTTAAAACACTCCAGACATCTCCTTACCTATTATCCTTATTCTAGGTTTTCGCCTTTTACCTGAGTCTTCCAAACCACGCACTCAAAGATGATTCACATCTTTACTAACTAGTCAGGTGCATGTCAGCTCATGGATTTACATTCAAGCTTGAAATTGGACTCCTATTTCTGGATATTGCAGAAGCTAGACCTGAAGGGCTCATCCTAGAATAGGCTGAGCTTCTTTCACAGGGCACTGAACAGTTTCTGTGGGAAGCGAAGGCACTTGGCAGCTCAAAGAGTTGGATCTGCAGTGAGTTTTGCAGGTGATATGTGCTGACTTTTTTCTGCGCTATACCATGTTACATGCTTGATCCATTAGGAAGGCCATAAAAACATATATCTCGTGCATAAGGAGCATTGAGGTCTCAGCACTAACACACCTCTTTCATGCAATTAATATGCTTTTAGACAAATAATAAATATTGGCAAACATTGGCTCAAAGATAGCAATAGATTAAACATAGTGTATTCAACTTGAAATGTTCAGGAGATCTACAGGAAGATCACAGTATTACATATTCACTAGCTAATGTGCCATTTGGGAAATGGCACATGATTCAATGTGAAACAGTGTCTTAAAACTTACTGATCCTTTTTCCTCTCATCCTCTTCGCCTGCCTCCTTGCGTGTAAGCAGAGAGGCTAACATGGCAGGATTCAGGATCCTATCCTGGATCCTACTTTGGAAATGATTTCCGAAAATATTAATTGGTTGCAGTAATGCAGGATGAAGCTATATTTGTGTTGATGGTCCTGGAATTTAAAGGTCTTTGCTGTGCCCCATCCTCTCCCATTGACTTCAACAGACACAGATTCAAACCCTTTATCTATGCTGAGATGCAGCACAGCATTTGGTGTATCTAACCTATCAGCAACTTTGGCCCAGGCAAAAAGCTTTTCTCTGATCCATAAACATAGAATTATTTTCTGGCCAGACAGCAATCGTTTGAAATGGCATAGCAGTAAATTCATCAGACTTCTGCAATAACAGACTTCTGGAGACCTTAGCAGAGCCCAACAGAATCCAGCACATGGTAGGCGAATGCTACTACTTTTTTTAGCTGTGCAGCACACTGTTCACATAGACTTTATCGTTATGTCAGCATAGGCACAAATTGCCTCAAAATTGCCTCAGAAATCATCTACTCCCTTTCTGTTTCTTATTTACACAAATCTTGCAGAACCATTCCAGGCAAAAAGACCAGAAGCAATTTTTCAGACTAGAATGGGACCCTGGGAGTATATTGATCTATCTAGTAAGACATAAGGCATGGTAAAACAGAGTCTTGCTTAAGAGACTTGCTCTCATTGCTGGAGATAGCCACTTTTTCTCACAATACTTAGCAGAAGCAGTTAAGCTCCTTTTAAAGAATAAGATAGCTGAAACAATAGGAACAACCTTTGGAAACACACGTACATTGGGAAGCTGGTCAGGAACCAAGATATGTAAACAGAGGATTTCTACTGGAGCTGACCACAAATACAATGAAGAAGGTATTGCTTTGATGGAGATTTTGCAGATACACCCAGAAATACCAAAGAAGCAGAGAGAAATCCCAGAAATTCTAGAAAAACATGAACTGGGGAAAAACCCTGTAGATTGTTGGCTAGAAAAAGCACTTGGTATAAAGCTCAGTGACCCAGTTCTAGTTCCCGCAGACACCATAGCACCTGTATTAGTCACTGGTCTTCCTCTTTCAGTAAGTCAAAGGCATTGCACCAAGGACTTGCTCAGCTCTACTCTGTCTGTTCTTCTAACAGCCTGAGCCTTTGCTTTTCTCAAGCCAGAAGTACTAGCAGGACCATTTTAGGCTATATTTCACTTGCTCAGGTGAGAGGTCAAGCAAATTCCCTAACCATACGCTCCTAAACATCACATTGCTAGGTAAAATGACAGATAAAGTGCACTTTAATTTAGCATGTGGATTAAATAATATATAATCAGCTACCTCTCCATTCACACAGATCAGGATCAGTCCCCATATTTGCAAGAAGTGTTACCCCTGCTCCCCAGCAAGAGTTGCTCCCAGGTACTTTTCAGGAATAAGGCTGATACTAAGGATACTCAATAGCTGGAGGTTGCTCTGGAGTGCAAAAAGAATCAACTTGGTCCTCAGCAAGGCATTTTTGAAATAGCTCTGGCCTTTACTTCGCAGAAACCACAACAGCTGCTCCCTATCTGACTTTCTGCCATTATCAGACTTTCTCACCCAAGGCAACACCTTGGAAAAGTTCCTATTTTCCTCTGATGTAGGCCACTACAGCAAATTTAGCTATTATATTACATAAAAAGACATGTAAAAATCATATAGAATTAACAAGAAGGGAAGGAAACTCTCCGAATTAATCGGCTTCTTTTTTCAATGCATTTTATTTTTTTTCAAAAGCAAAAGTCAATCTTATGAACTTACCAAGACCACCTAGCAAGCAAACAGCTCTCGAGCATCTCTAGCATTTGGCTCAGCAGTTTTTGCCATCAGTCGTGCCAGGCTGGCTGCAGCAGCTGGGGGTTGCTTACATGGGTCTGCTGATTAAGATCTTGAGAGCAAATATCTCCCACAGCTGCTGAAAATAGTGTTTTCACTTAATGATGCTTGAAGCCACTGTCACCTAGAATGTCCAAAGCACCTTTTTTTTTTTTTTCTTTTTTTAACATTTCATTTCATGCTTATCTGTTTGCACCATTATACTGTTCTGGCAGCTTTAACTGTTTGCAAGGGGATCAAGGATGTCACCTATGTTCAGTGGGATTCACTGTGGTTCCCCTTCCAACACTCCCACCACCTCCTCTGACTGCCGCGCAGTCTGATTTATGCTCCCAAAAATGCACCTTGAGGGAAGGGCAGTGGCAAATGGTTAAGTTAACATAGTCTTTGTTTACTTAACCCTACCTATAAACAGGTTAAAAGATGGAGAGGATACAACATGTACCCCAAAGAGGGCATTTGTTTTGAGTAGCCTTTGTAAACCTGGAGGCAGCCCTCAGCAAGGTCCTGACACACGCTGAGGAGACCTTTGTTCAATTTTCAGATACTTGTGCTCTTGTACAAAACGGTGGGACTGAAGCAGAATCCGTGGTTAAGATGCTCTGGCCTGTATCGTGCAGGTCAGACTAGGTGGCCTGCATGATTTGTCTGGCCTTCAAAATCTATTAGTGCATGGAAGGCCTGTACAGAAAGGTGGAACTAGAGTTTGTCAAATTCATTGTATAAAAGCAATGATGACAATAATTGTAATAATACCCCAATTTTCATCTAGTGAGTATTACTTAGAGCCATTCAGAAGCACTTACTTCTAAAAAGCCCCCGTGTGAGCCAGTTAATGCAGAACCAAACCTCAGATGGCTTACGTGATGGGAGAGAAACTGAGAATGGCCTCGTGCCCTGGGTTTCTTCATTCTGTCTTTTCTTATACCTGCCAGATCAATTTTATCTATCATCTGAACTGTTTGCTGCCCCAGAAGAGTAGTGAGAAGTCAAGAATGCTAAAGATAACTCTGCAAACAGAAAAAGCATGGAAGGGTCAGAGCCCAAGGAAAAGATCAATATGTTGGCTTAGCTGAGAAGATGAACGAATTAGATCTGTGAGGTATCCACAAGAGAGCAAGCTCTGCCTTTAAGAAAAACTGCAAATGTTACTTGCATATATGACGCAAATATTCAGATTCCTGTGGAAATCAGGAAATAGTAAAATAGCAATGATAATAATGACAAAATAACTGAATCCAGACTGTGTCCATGTGCACAGGTAAAGAAGGGGTGAGGATAGAGTGGGCTTGCAGTTCCTGTTACTGCTGGAGTCAGCTCAAGTTTCCATACATCACGTATATGGCACCTGCGTGCTGAGCATGTCCTCTGGCACCAGGAAAGAGCTCACACAGACAGAAAAACTCCCTTTCTGCAGCACTTCAGCTACCAGGTCCTTCACCTGCTGCCTGTCCAGCACAAGTGCCGAGGCTGCTCTGCTAACTAAGAAACACATCAAGCACCCAACAGTTTCTTGCACTGACAGGGGACCCTTTCCAGCTTAATTAGCCACCATCAGGCAAGTTAAAATCATCTTTTTATTTCCAAGAGGGTCTGCGCATTTTGTATGCAGGAACTTTATGAAATATTAGGGTCTCAAGAGGCAACAAGTGGCTGATACCTCTCTCAGACTCAGGTGTGAAGCTTTTGCCTGTGCTGAGGCCATTTTGACAAAGTCACTTTGTTCCTAGTACGCAGCGGCAGACGTCCTGAAACGCAAACTGCTGCTTCTTTGACCACTGTGACTGCTGCTAGATTTTCAGCTGCTGCTTCATCTCATCCTCCTGACCCCACTGCATCATGCAACAGCTAGTGAGATTTTCCATCAGGGCTTTCTCCTGCGTGGTGGATCCTCCATGTCCTGTCTCACTTGATTAATAAGTGAGCCGCAGACATATGCGGCCGTGGACACCTGACCTACTGACGCAAGTGCTGTTTTTCCATCCTCACCGCTGCAGTATGACACTGATTAAACAGTTGCAGATAGATATAAACCCAGGTTAAGGCTCCTTTGAGATAACAACGTGCTGCTTTCCCATCCAGCATAAAACCGGGTGGGAAGGGACTCCCAAAACAGCTTGTTGCATTTGGAGATGGGCTGTGAAAGGAGGGACAGTCTTGTTTTCAAGGTATTAATCTAATACTCGGAAAGCCTGAGTTCACCAGCTCCCTAGGTTGCCTTGGAGAGTCACCAGGGGCACAGCACAGGAGGTCTCAAATCCTTCTTGAAGTGAAGCATGTCGAGGCTGTGTGTCCAGTGATGTCCTGCTCAGACACCAGCAGATTAAAAGTCCTGCAATCACATCCTGGGAATGTTTGCGGCCATGTAGTGGCTGTTGGGCTAATCCTTAACTCCCAGCTTGGTGGGGTGCTTTAGGATTCCCTGAATATGAAAAGCATGCCAGAGAGGCATGTGTCCGAGGAGATCTGTGCACCATCCTCGCACAGCCAGAGGGTGCAAGGCTTAAATCAAACATCTGATACCACTTCTCTAGGGAACAATCACAAAACAGAGGGGTATTTTACATTAGGTGCTTGTTTCCTCTTTAAAAAAGAATATTGGGAGTCTTCCTCTGTTGTAAAAGATCGTATACTGTGGTTAAAAATATTCATACTGCTTTTAAGGTCATCTGGAGGCAATTGATGACACAAGAACCCCAAAAAATATAGATGGCAAAGGGCCTAAAGGAAAAAAATCACAGGACTTCATAAAGCCCAGGGAGATGTGCGGAGGTTTGCACCCGTGATGGCAGAAGCACAGAGTCTCTGAGAGCATCCAGGTGATTCCAGCCCTGGGAAAATGGGAACGTTATAAGCTTCTGTGTAAAAGTAGCGTCTATCTTTGCTTCCCTTTTAACAAGATTAGTCTTGCTTTTCTCCCTCTCTTTATTTTGCTGTCTACTGGCCACCTCCTTACTCTCACACTAATGTGATTAGCTGGGCATGTGGACCATACTGGCAGCAACTGTCACAAAGATCTCTGCTTACTTGAGTGCACCTCTTTCCTGAATGAAACATCTTGTGTTTATGGTCACAGGGGGTATTGTTAACTCCTGGATTCGAATAGAAGGGGATTTTTACGACCCTCCCATAAAAGTTGATTCAGGGAGACATTTAGGAAAGGAATGGACAGAAGACAGATGTGTTTCCTACCACAGATGCTGAGGAGGTTCAATTGTTCTGCATATGTAATGACTTTTTATGGTTCCTCACAAATGCTTTTTACACTGCTAAAAAGGTGCCAAAGTCAAATACGCATAGTCACTTACTGAAGACTGTTTAGTGACCATACAGGACACTACAACTTTATATCTTGTTAAATATGTTAGAGGCGAACGTCTCTAAATATTCAACATGAAGGGGAATCTCCTGTTCTGCTCTCTTACTGCCTTCTCCACAGTTCTGGTTTCGCCTAGAATTTCCTGAGCCTTTCATAGCTTATCTGCTATCATCTCCATATACTTAACACTTAAAGTAATTATGGTTTTTTTTTTCCAAGTGAAGCATAACACTGGTGTTAAATCACCAGCAAAACTGCCTGCAGTTTAAGTCTTTCCAAATGAATAGAAAAATAAGTTCGGTCTTTCTAACTGTGCAAACAAATAAGTACTTGTAGGCAACAGACCAGAAGGGTTGCTAGATTATAGGTTTAGAGAGAACAGATGACCAGTGAATAAAAGAGGCATAATTATAGGCAAGGGACGAGAAGGAAGATTGCAAATTGCTGTGTTATCCTAAGAGCAGCCAGAGAAAGAATGCTTGGCTACGTGAGGCTCTCGCCTCTTTATGGCCATTCCTGCATTCTCCTGTTAGCATCTGAGCTGTGACAAGAGGTTTAGGGTACGTGTGCTTGAGGAAATACACATCTCAGCTGCCGAAATGGGCCTATGCCCACTAAGATCAGCTGAATGGCCTAAGCTGAACGTGGAAAATGAAACCTATGTTCCTATGTTCTGTGATCCCCCAAAACTCAACTGAGAAGCCTGGATGAGTAGGAAGTTCTGCCCAGAAAGCCCTGGTTTGCTTAAGGGAATGATGGCCATATTTCTTTTTCAGTGGGACCAGGAGAGGCTCATCATCCTTGGAGCGCTTGGTTGGGAATCATTCAAGGTGAATGTATTTAGGCAACACATAATAAACGGACTTGTCCCTTCCTGCACTGATCCGCCATGTATCAGGTTCATCTTTTTTTAGTCAGGGCTACCTCTTCCTTTGAAAGAAGCAAGGCCATTTCCTAAGACTTCCAATGCTAAAAATGTGCAAGAAAAGGCTGCTTGCTGTGATACGTGCTGAGAAATGCCCAGTGCACTGAGCAGCTCGTCTCAGCTGCATAGCAGCACTTCAATATGCTCACAGCTCCCTCTGTGACCCAAGCATTTAAAAACAACATTGGCGGAGAACAAAGTCCTCCTACCTCTATGCACAATAAAGAGAGGGGAAAGATGGATCGTCTTGATGGTCAAGGAGCTTCTCTGTCTGCCTTTGTGCACAAGGAGGGGTATTTGTGACTAGCGCATGTTTTCGCAGTGTAGCAGACATGAGGATGGTTTCGTCAGGACAGGCCAATGCTTTTGTGAAGTTATCTGAGAACTTAAAGCTCAGCCAGCAGCCTCCCCACTAGCAGCCAGATCCCTCATCTCCTGTATCACATCTTGCAGTCTCAAATTGGATAGATAGTTTTCAAATGTCCAGGTCAACTCAAACTTTTTATTGCTTTTATTACTTGGGCACAGCCATCAGGAGAGCTATAGCTTCCAGGCTATCTTCCTGGAGTGTTTGGTTCTGAGTAGCAATGGCACAAAAGGGTTGTAATTGCATGCCCTCTGTGGCAAAGTGGTTTCTTACAGAGTTTGTATCAATGGGCACATCAGGAAGACACAGTCTGACATTGTGCTGCATCTTAAACAGTTTAATGCAGTCTGGGCAATATGAGACATTGAAGTCTTCCCCAGTGAGTGTCTACTGTGTACAACAACACTAGCAGAAAAAAAAAACAGGTCCTGCTGTTCTCTGTCTGCTCTCATTACGTACAGGGGAAGCAGCATTCACAGAACCCAATGTACTATGGATCACATGGATATAGGTGCCAGCCCTTTCAGCAGGGGCAATATGCAGTGATGTGATCCTGCAGTCACTAATCAGGCAAAGCTCTCATTAAATTCAGTGCAGTTATAGGGACATGGGGATTGGAGAAAAAAATGTGTATATTTGTACCTTTGCCTAAACACGTGTGATACCAGAAAGAGCGATTCCTGCATTCTCATGTCAAGAACTGGCCATTCATTACCCATATCATCACCTGTCCACGAAGAAAATAAAATGTTCCTAGATGGGGAAGTTTTCTTTCACTGGGTAAATAATTAATAATGAAATAACAAACTGCTGCTTGTCTAATGCACACATACAACAAATGGTACTTTCTTTGCCCATGAAGGGGCCTGGTAACAGTCCCATGGGAAAGACAACATGTCTTTAAAAACCAGACGTCTCTTGTTAGAAAAACCTGAGCTAAAACAAAAGAGGAATGGCCAAGTTTGACTCCAAGGCTGGAGTCAAAAACATATATTATGACTGACAGAAGTCAACTACTTGGGGGAAGCTGAGCTCAGTCCACAGCAATTTCCCCTCAGGAAAGCTTAAATGCGCTCAGTTCAGATTTCCTCTGACACATTCAGCTGGCATCCACGTTAGCCTGGAAATTACCCAAACACCTGCAGTAGGGAGGACAGGAGCACGGGATCGCAGCCTGTTGACTGCATCCAGCTGACGTGACCAAACTGCGGACCCTGGGGAAGCGGGCAAGGCCCTGCACTGAGCGTCAGGCTGTCGCCCTGCCGGGGACACCGCGTGGCGTTTCCTGCAGACGTTGTTAATGTTCAACCGGCCTGGGAGAAGAGCAGCTCTGATGTGCATCCCGGGTTTCTGGGGTTCTTGCATTATTCCCAGAACTGCAGGGTCTTCCTTTGTTCTCCAAACTGCTGCATTTTCACTGTCAGTTGCTTTCACCATATGCCTTGCAGGCCAGATCCTGCCCTTAGGTCATGTAGCAACCTCGCTGACTTCTTAGGGGAAGTCCCTTCTTGGAGGATGTATTTATGCATTTCCTGCCATTTGAAGTGAGTGGGGCTACTGTACTATAAAGTGTCTGCTACATTAGCAATATTAATGGCAGCAGCTTTATGTCCATCTACAGACTGTGACTTTTGTACAGACGGGCCGAAGGAGCAGGCCACGCAGAGCACCGCTGCGCATGGCATTGGGCTGCTGCAGCAGTGGGAGCAGCAGGGCCGCAGCATTTCTCTGTATTTGCCCATGTTCCCAGCTTGGCTCTGACGGAGCCCTTCTTGCCACCCACCCCAAAGCCATCGGAGCCCTGCCCAGGCAATAGGGACATGTCTCAATGATGCCCCTTATAAGAGCAGGCTCTCAGTTGCTACTGAGCCCCCCTTATGTTTATCCTAATTCAGGTCTTCCAGCTCAAGCTCTGCCCTTTGCTGCCTGTTGTCTGAGCGACGTCCCTCGCTGCCGTGTGCCGGGAGGTAGCACGGGCCGGGACAGGCTCCGTCCCCAGCCCGTCCCACGTGTCGGGGGCACAGCCCTGCCATAAAGGGGAGCTGCTGGGAGCACTTAGGAAATGAAGACAGGAACGCTGCGAGTTCTCGGCCATAAAAAACTCGCTCCAGGCTGTGTCTTGCTGGGCAATGCTAGTTCCCAAAGCTGTTTTCCCTGGCTGTTGTCATAAAAGGTTAGGGTAACCACCTACAAGCCTCAGAAGTGGCAAGGGGGAGGAGAGGAGTACTGAGGCTCCACTGTTGAAGTCTCTGGATGCTTTTTGCACTGGAAGTGGCTTTGCTGGTACAGTTTTGCTGGCTCACTGAGACAGTCAGGGAATCAGATCTGAGGAATCTGTTAATTGTCACTTTCTTCCTTGAAGACAGATGACTAGCAGAATTTTTGGAACAAAGATATTTGTGCTGGGCTCCTAAACCTTGCTCTTTTACCGATCTAATTAGAGACCAGACAGTCTATTTAGCAAGACTGTTTCAAGTGCTAGGTAAAGCTAGAAGTGGTTTATTAGGCAGTCTGCTGAAATACAGAAAATGACTGAATGAACTCAATATGAGCAGTTTTATGAGGGCAATTACAAGCCTTATCATTGTAAACCATTATAACAAAACTCTCTATAAAAGTGCATCAGCACAATACTTTCAATGTACAGCAAATATGTGTGTGGCTAAGTGATTCTTAATCAACTAATTCTCAAAGAAACAGGGAGCAAGGCTACCCAAACTGGGTTCCCTGCATGTTAGTAGCTAATTAATGTAATCTCTCATTCTACGTGCAGATTGTCCTTGGATTGATTGCCATTCTCCGTACTCACTCGTTGTTTGGGTGTAGTCAATACCTGCCAGTGCACTGTAACTGGTAGCTGATTAAGTGTTGGTGCTTTATGTTCAAAGCATGGACAGTGTCGCCCAGTTCTGATAGACACAGAAATCTCAGAGAGAGAGATCTGTGTTTTCCAATGGGACAAGAAGGAGTCAGCAGGACGAAGGAGCAGCACAGCATAAGGGACAGATGAATGAAATTAAGGATGTGCTCCAGACAACACTAATTACAACTAAAAGCTATTAAAGAAACTTATCTCCTAATGAGGAAAGGAGGCTTTTCCTAAGAACCTGGATGATTCAGTCCCATTTCCCCACATAATCTGTTACACCAGGAAAAAACACATACCTCTGTTTTTAAAAGAGTTGGCACAACATATACCCAAATGGGGGGTAGATGCTCTCCTAGGAAAAGCTTGCAGGTGGGCAGGAAAGACGGAGTAAAGAGAATAGAGAGCCAGAGAGTCTGATGAATAAAACTGGTTGACGACTTATCACCCAAATCTGTTATAAACACAGTCATACTTATTAGTATAAAGTAGAACTGTAAAAAGCGTTTGTTTTTGTCCACTTGATGCAAAGTTGATGGAAGGCCTCATATTTTCTCTTTACACTGTTGGAGAGATGGAAACTTTTCAAATAAAACAGAAAGCTGTTTTCCTTGGAGTCCTTTGCAGAAAGTACAGAGGATGTCTGCCCAGGTTCCCTGCTTGGAGAGCCTGGTGGAACAAGTCTTCACAGCGAGCTTTCTGTTTAAGTACGTTAAGAATTAGATCTTCAAATAAGAACTGATTCTGGATATGCCATGTGCTATCCAACACTGTGTACTAACCAGTTTTTGGACCTGACTGTAAACTGACTTAAACTGCTTAAGTAGTTGAATAATTTGTTGCTCCCAAGTTCATACCCAATTAAGTAAAGCCAGAGTGGTGCCTTGAAACATGAGGGTAAGGGAGAATGAGGCACTGTTAAGAAACCTACTTGCACCCTATTCATGGTGTCCAATACTGACCTTGAAACTTCGCTGGGTGCTGTGCATACCTGTAGGACAGTTCCCCAGATTTTACAATAGAGATTTCTGAATAGGCACAAAGTTTGACTGAAATTTTCATCCGCAAATGGCCAAATTGAAGTGAGAAGATCTTGGGAAAAGGATTAGTAACAAAGTGAACAAAGCTAAAAGTGTGAACAAAGTTAAAAGTTTCAGCAGTTATCAGATAATTGTTGCAGAGAATCACTCTTTCATCAGAAGGGATTTTTTATTTTTTATTTATAATTACAATAATTTTAAATTACATATTTTATTCTTTAATTATAATTGTGTGTTTTTAAAATATAATTATAAACAAGTTTCTGCCTGTTATGATCTCCAAGTAACGGTCAGATATGTGTGGATTTTTCTTGTTATCGGGCACTGTAGGGGACAGAGAGGACATCAGGCTGCCCAAGCACATTCATCTGTGTTCAGGAGCACGAATTGGGTTCCCAGGTGCAGTCACAGATAGTCGTATTTGAAGTGGTCAATAAAACAGGGCCCAGGCATGGCCCAAAGCACTGCCCAGTGCTGTTGAATTGTTAGCACTCTCTCGGGCACAGTTTGGCCTGTCCCTGCTAGGCCGCTGTCGGAGAGGCACAGGTCAGGCGAGGGGACACTCGGGGCTTCCCATTCCCAGAGCAGAGCATGGAGCAACACAGCAGAGACCACAGAGGCTTCTGCCCCTCGTGGCCCTGACACGCTGCCCCAGCAGGTTTTGAACCCTCCGGCAGCCTCTTTCCAAACCTCAGCAGGTATCTCCAGCTCCATGCTATGAGAGCACCACTCTGAAGGGCTGCCGTGCAGCCTGCAGCCCTTGAGCTATGTCAGGTGCTTTGAAGTGGTTTCTACTTCTCACCCATGTGCAAGAGATTAATCTCTGGGCTACAGGGAAAGCTCTTGTGGTAAGGAGGAGACCTAGGCCTAAGGGCTGCATGGTTGGGACACAGCTAGTCTGCCCTAGAGGTCCCAGCCCTGAGCGATGGCCATAACACTCTGCTGAAAGCCCCCCAAATCTTGTAGCATGGATGGGGACAGATCCCGCTTTGGCTCCCTCTGTATCCTGGGGCAAAGTCTCACCTCTGTGCCTCCATTAGGAGAATTCCTTCCTTCCCAGAAGTGATTTGAGAAGTGGATGAGGCCAGGGAAGGCTAACATAAAAGCTAACTCTGTGCTCTCCACCTTATCTTCCACTTTATAAGCTAAAAAGCACGTGGAAATTGCCCTAGAAACAAAATCTTTTAAGTAATCTCATTATCCCCTTTGTTTGGGGAGTTTACTGTAAAAAGGGAAGGCTTTGGATCTTAATTTGCTGGGAATTGTAGTGATGCAATTAGTTAGACCGATAACAGCCTCAGCTCTGTGGATTCTTTGGAGACCAGGAAGATTCTGCTGGAGAAAGAGATGGAAAATAAATATATTTTTCCCCTTAAATAATACCTACTCGCCTAGTATTTTAGCAATATGGAAGAGTTTGGTTTGGGATCAAATGGAATGTAATGCTCAGCGGAACACAAAATATTTCAAAATTTATAAAAATACACAATTTCTAGAGACTTTCCTTTTCTTAATTAAATATCCCCACATTCTGAAACACAGTATTTTGATTTTTTTTTAAGAAACATTTCCACTTTCCTGATCTTTTCATTTCTTTTCTTTGTGTGGCTAAAGCAGCCCAAAACTGTTCGGGCTCCTCTTTCTGCACAAGATGGCACCGGTGCTCCCGGCGAGGCGCCGCATTCGGCCCAGGGCCCGGGCCTGCATGGAGCGGGAATGCGGTGCTGGGCCCGGCCTTCCTGGGGGCTTGTGAGCGCCAGGGGAAGGTTGGTTTCTCTTGTCACTAGATGGCTCCATTTGCTTTCACCAAAAACGCCCGCTTTTCTTTTTGTGGCCAAACTAGGCAGCAGCCCCTCAGCTTTGCCAGGCAGCTGAGAAGGAGACAGATCTGGGGGGTGGGATAAGTCACGGGGGTTTTGATGATGATTCCTGTTAGCTTCTGCTAACACCTCTAAATAAAATAACTGTGTTGTGAGGGAAGCCAAACGTGCTGGAGGCCCAGGGTGCCTGTGCGGGCAGCAGGAGAGCAGGACAGAGGCAGATGGGGGGAGACCCCTTTGCCCCACGGCGTGGGGGGCCCTGCAGCCCTGACGCTTGCAGTGAGAGCCATGTTTGCAGGTTTGAGGTTCCCAGTGGCAAAACAAGTGGCTGCAGGTCCGATTCTGCACTGCGAAGCGTATCGAGTTGTTTAAGGGAGGTTGGTTTTCCCTGGAGAAAATGACACATTTGAAGAAATGAAATATAACCAGGCGCTCCACTGTTTGCATGGGCTTGAGGTTGACTGTTTTATCAGCTGACAGATCTCTCCAGTACATTCAAGAGATGTTTGAAGTGAAATTCCTGCCCAGAAAAGGTTACTATCTGCGGATGTAATGCGAACTCATTGGAGAGCAGAAGTCTCCCTCCTGATTGCAAAAGGGTTGGAATTGGGCCCTGCGGAGCCGGTCCGGCGTTCCCTGTGCACGCAAGAGCTCCAGCACACAGGTAACGTGGTCCTGCTGAGCAACAGCCACCAGCAGCTCTATCTGCAGGACGGCGGCCTCCCTGCACACCCGATACAGGAGACCAGCGATCGCCACGGCAGGAAAGGAAGCAAATTTGCTTATTTAGATAATTAACAGGCATTTGAGACAAGTGTCGTGGTATAACGCATTACTGCCAGACTAATAACTCTGTCTGATGAAGCAGCAATTATTATAATAATGTTATGGTCCACTAAAATAACTTCCTCGCCAACGCTTGCAGGAGAGGATGGGGGAAATTGTGCTTCTCCTTCCTCCAGGTGAACAGACTTCATGCCAGAAAGAATTCCTCAGGGATTTGGGCTCGGGAGGAGGAAGGAGTGTGGCAACTCCTGCTGCAACTGCCCTTCGGAGGACGACCTACTTTTATGGCCGCAAAGAGCTGCAGGCATAATTTTGCACCTGCAGTTTTGGTCAGCTAGGTAACTGCCTTCCTTATTGACCCATGTAATTTGATGCCTTAAGAGGCCTGTGTTGCAAGCACAAATAATTGTGACTGATCAAAAAGAAAAAAGAAAAAGCACCATTTTCATGGCAAACACAATTCTAGGTATTATGTTATGATATTCCTGTAAATCTTATTTGAGCAGACCAGCTCCTTTCTAGAGTTATGCCTGCAGGACTGAGGTGCAAACTTGTTAACTTCAGGGGACTGGGATGGTGAAATGGAGAAGAGAATCCAGGCGTCGTGTTTTAATGGGGAACGAGCTCATGCAGCAGGACACTCTTTCAATCTAATTTAACCCCTTTTCCTTCCAATTGGGAAATCCAAAACACGGGCAAGTGTCGGTACTGTGCAACCAAGCGGCTCTCCACGGCCAGGTGCTGCCATGAGAGCTCTGTGGAAAGTTCCATAGCAATCCCAGGCCGAGGGAGAGCGGAGGGACGAGTGTCACCAGGCGTGGAAAAGCTGCTCCACGGAGCTCTGCCATGTAACTTTGCCATCACTTGCAGTCCAGGCCTTCTCATGGCAAAGTCACTTACAGCAACGCAAATTCCCTCTGTTTATTCTGTGGTGGTATCAGCCTATTAAGAAATTCATTAAAACCTATTATGACAGAGATTAAAAAAAAATCACCTGTTGGGAGAGTGCTCCTATGAAAAACAAGTCCGATGGATTTACGTGCTTCTTGAACGCAGGGAAAGCCAGTCAATAATGTTCCTTGTGGCCTAAAAGCAGAAGCATCTGTCAGGGTCAGCTTGATAGGCTGAATATAGCAGCAGGAAAGCCCAACTGATTAACTCCATCCCCTTCCTAACATGTTTTTGTGTTTACCAGAAATCCCTAGGCAGGGCTCCTGAGGACACTGGCACCGTTACAAGTCAGCTATAATTCTGTAAACAGAAAGATCAAGGAAACATTTTCCTAGCTGCAGTTTGCCTCTGGTACCCAGTTTGCATAGCCCACACGTGCTCCATCTCCTCTCTCTTAGCCGTGGCACAAAAAAACCTTTCTGCAATTTAAGAAGAATTTAAGAGGAAGAGCCCAGGCCCTGATGCAGAAGAGAATAAAGGTGTTGTAGAGCACAGGAAAAGAGGGCTGGAGGGCAGAGGTCCCTATAACCTTGCAGATAGGTTGGAGACAAGGAAAGCAACACAGGAGATTAAAGCAATATTATAAAAGCAGGAGGCATTTTCCAGTGCGGCCAAGCAATAATCACAGCTCCTTCTCCAGCCCCTGCACTCTTTTCATCCATATTCATTCCAAAAAGGAAAGCAATGATTTTGCTGGGCATTTCTCCTGATTGTTTTTAGATTTTGGACCCTTTTTTTTAAAATTTGTGTTTGTAGTAATCCTATGGGATAAAAGTGGGATGAAATGGGATGAAAGCGGAACTGCCTTTTCCAGCCACTCCTCTGACTCTAAGTCTGCCATAAAGGCATGAGTCTGATATCAAGGAAGGGGCAACAAGCTCCAACATGTGGGATAATTCTAGGGTGACTGCTGGGAATAATGACCACATGACAAACAAGCCACAACATGTAATTTTAAGGACTATGTTAAGGAAATTGTATTTCCCTTAATAAATCATGTCTTTTTGCCTCTCAGTCAAGCATTACATGAACATATAATTCAATTAGAATAATATAAAATTTACTTTTTAAAAGAATACTAAGCATCTTTGATTCCTTTTATTGCATTTTCATCATTTTTTTTACATTTATGATTGAAAGTAACTTCAATTTAGAGCTCAGCTTAGTGTAACTTTTAATAAGTTTCTTCAATCTGTACATATGCAAACAAAAAAACACATTATTTTCACTGCTGCATTTTGGGCAAACATAAGTACTTAATTCCACAATTTTTAAGAAAATGAAAGAGCTGGAATTTAGGTTGTGCTGTAGATAATTTCCCAGCACTATATTCCTGAAGATTTCGGAGGTTCACTCAGCATTCAAGAATGACTACATTTCTCATAAGATACTTTTCAATTAATGCACTAAATCATAAAAAGCCACACAATCAAATTTCCCTTGTCTTCACACTCTGGCAGCACCCTGCGGAAATTCCTTCACTGAATGTGTTTCTTCATGATCTATCCCTTCGTCAGCCCTGTAGGACATAAAGGTTCCAGCCAGACATTGACATTAAAATTCTTCAACATGAATACAGACATTCAGGTAATATTAATGTGAGGTATTTGGACTAAATATGACTTTGTCTACAATAGAACAACATGGTGGGAAAATGCTACAGTTTTTGGTTAAAAAAAAAAAAGAAAAAAGAAAAAGTGTAGTTAATTCACTCAGAAGTTCTTCTATGAAATGAGGCTCCTCATTGGGATATACATGGATTTTTTTCTTAATTCTGGCTGGATTCTGCAGGCTTAAAGGTATCCTCTTATCACAGTCTGAGGGATTTATCCACTCTGTTTATTTCTTTTTTTTTCTAAGCGAACCTCGTGCCTCAGTTATTTTCTGTTTATTGTCCCTTCCCAGAACATTATTAAAGGACTCTAGTGGAAGAGTGTATCTTGTGTTGGAAATTCTTTTACATCTTCTAACTTACTTCTCTCTCTTGCGCTTCATTTACCTCTCAGAGGTATCTGCAAGACCAAATCTCAGGGCACCCACTGCTCTTTCCAGCTCTGCTCCAGAAATACCTGAAATATAGTGACTCAGTAGCCACCTGAATAGCTCAGAAGACAAAAACAAACAAACAAACAAACAAAAAAGCACAACACTATGAAAATCTGTCAGGTTGGAACACCTCCTCTATTTATGTATTTCCAAAGTTAGATGAGAATTTCTACAGGAATCTGCTGAAATCTGTGCCTGGGAGATCCCTCGCCCACCAGGAAACCTACTGTCATGTTTCCAAACCTACTGTGAATACAATGGTCACACACTGATGAATATTTGCTCTCTGTATGGCTATGACATTTTCCAGAAGTTTTCTTCCTTGCATAATATTTCCTTACCTTTGCTAGAAAGATCTGAAATAATATAATCTTTTAAGAGGCAAATTCCCCAAAGGGGAGATTAATCACTTTTTTCCCCTGCAATTTCAAGTGTGTTTTCTATTTTAATTCTGAGACAAGAAATCAGAGAAGCCTTTCCCTTTTGATTGCTGTTTGCCAAAATCTGAAATTTCTTCAGGCTGACTTCTCTGCTTAAAGAGAGATGAAAATAAGCTGCATTTCTTGGCTTTGCTTTGCAAGGGTCCAACTACTTGACACAGCCATGCTCTTAATCATGCTAAGATTAAGAGATAAGAGATGCCCCCCCGGACCATGGTGATCTGTTTGGATCCTGGTGCTCTTCCTGGAACCTTCCTATTCCCCTTCCAATCCTTATGCACCCCATCCTTCTTCTCCACACCCCCTCCTTTCCCTGCTAGCCCCTAAGTGACTGAGTTCTGCCCCTATCTCCCCCTCTTCCCTCCTCCCATTTCTCCTGCCTAAGCACCTCCTCTAAGCATCACCATCTGCTCAGGCTTTTCCAGCCCTTGGGACACATAAAGAGAAGAAGGGATGGGAGCTTTTCTCCCTGGGGTTGTTCCCTTGCCGCCATCCTGTGCCTGCTTTCCCGGCCTGTCCTCGCACTCACTCTATGTGGGGGGAATTGCAGCGGGTGGGGAGGTCACGGGAGGCTGAGGGTTCACATAGTGGCTGGAACACATTGGGAAGACAAAGTCAATACTCACGGGGAATTCGGGGTAACAGTCAGAGCTCCCTGGGAAATACCCACGGAATACCCGGAACTCCTCAGTAAATGCCTGGGAAAGTTTACCCCATTGCGAGGATTAGCCAGAAGCAGGAACCCTGGTTCCCTTGCCTTTGCATTGGGACAGACGTGTGAAGATTTCCAGGTCCCTGGCGCTAGGGCCTGGCCACCACCACTGCACCTGCAGCCCTCATCGAGCCAGGCACAAACAGCGGAGATGAGGCTAGAGGACCAGTAAAATACAGTCCACAAATCCTGCAAGCTGCAGCAGCTGATGGGATAGCTCCAACGTGGTAAGTCGGGTGCCAGGGAGGTGCTGTGCAAGGTCTCAGATCCCCCAGCGCAGGGACGTCCCCTCTCCCAAGCCAAGTCCTGCAGCACGGGCATGTGGCACGGTCATGAGTCGCGGTGACGAGCCGCTTCTGCCACAAGAACCTGGACAGGAGAGGACTTTGGTCTGGGCTGCAAATGCCCAAATAGCGCAGCAGGCCTGCTGTGGGATGAGAGACGGGAGCAAACCACAGCGTCACGCTGAGGAACCGCAGCCAGCGCATGGCACCCGTATGCAGCTCGGTCACCTATGTCTGCGGTGCGGGCACCACCTGAACACCCAAGCAATTACTAGAGCAGCCTTCTAGCGACTGAAACTGCGGCCTGAAAACGACCACGGAAACGATCGTGACAGGAAGGGTGCCCG
>NW_010582312.1:45091-56590 GCF_000705375.1 Tinamus guttatus
GGGCGAGGTGAGCGCGGCCGCGCCGCGGGGCGCCCCGGCTGCCGGCCAGCCCGCCCGATCCGCCCGTCTCCCTGTGCTTTTCCCCGCAGAGACCCTACGTTTGCCCCTACGAAGGCTGCGGTAAAGGTTTCACTCGGGACTTCCACCGCACTCGACACTTGCTCACGCACACGGGTGAAAAACCCTTCGAGTAAGGACAGATTTTTTTTTTTTCCCCCTCCCCGCCCCCCCCCTTTCTTTCTTACCCTGATTCTTAAAATATGTCGCTCTTGCCCCGGTAGAAACAAAGGTGAGTTAAAATTCGTGCCCCCAGGCCGTCGGTAAAGGTTTCACTCGGGACTTCCACCGCACTCGACACTTGCTCACGCACACGGGTGAAAAACCCTTCGAGTAAGGACAGATTTTTTTTTTTTCCCCCTCCCCGCCCCCCCCCTTTCTTTCTTACCCTGATTCTTAAAATATGTCGCTCTTGCCCCGGTAGAAACAAAGGTGAGTTAAAATTCGTGCCCCCAGGCCGTGCAGCAGCACTTTGGTACCCGGAATGCCTGGGTACCGCTTTGCACCTCGGCTGGGACCTGGGGAATCTTCTTACGTTCAAAACCTTGGATCTGGCAGTGACCCAAATCACATGGTTAAAGTAGCGGGCGAAGCTCTCCCTATAACTCAAAGTATAAGGAGAACAGTTATATCAGTAAGCACTGGACAGTTGTATGTCATGGATCAGAGGCCAGGAATTCTTCTGTATTTTATTAAAACTCTGTGTTCTGACATGTTTTCCCAGTAGCTTTTGATAGTAACTTAACGTCTGCCTTATCTTACCTTTAAACTTTTTTTTTTTTTTCCTATCTGTGTAGTAAGCTTTGGCTCTTCTGTGTGTGGAGCTCTTGTCCAATAATCTATGTGTCTGCTTGGGAAACAAACTGCTGTTTGAAATGATAATATAATAAGAACATACAGCTTATTTGCAGGTGCACGGCTGAGGGATGTCATCAGAAATTTGGAACAAAATCAAACTTAAAGAAGCATGTTGAACGCAAGCACGAGAATCAACAAAAGCAATATGTGGTGAGTACTTTATCTTTCATACTGCAAAATGAAAGCTATGCCAGCTCCACTTCATGCACATTGTGAAATTATGATGCTGTGTTTGTGTGAGTGCTGTGGATTCGGAAATCAAATTCAGTTCCCTTTTTTTGGCCTCTAATGATAACTTAATTTCCTAAACAGTGCGACTTTGAAGGCTGTAGCAAGTCTTTTAGGAAACATCAACAACTTAAAGTTCATCAGTGCCAACACACCAATGAACCTCCCTTCAAGTAGGTGGATAATTTTAATAATGAACTGTGGCAATTTTACTTAAAAGCTGTAGATGGCAACACGTGCCCTCTCTCAGCCTTTGCTGTGGCATTTGAAACCTGAAACAAATTTATGTGAATTTGTGGACGTGGATGCAAGTACCTTTACTGTGCTGTTGTGCAGTAGAGCCTGTGTGAATAACAGTCCTGTTACACTGTCACGTTGGAGCTGCAGGCATTTCTGTAGCTTAGAGGCTCCCAGGGAAAGGAAAAAATGTTCACTTGGACACAGTGTGAAGCGTAAGCATAACTCGTGCATGGTAATGAAATACAGACTCTGTATTTCACTCTGTTCCCCAGCAGAAAGCAGTGGCTTAGCTAGCACGGAGCTAAGCAGCGGTTTTAAAGAAAAGGTGAGTGAGGCTTGGCTGGACTTGCTTCGCTGTCTGAGAAGTGGTGCATGGCAGCCCCTGCTGCTGTGGCAGTGGAGGCCTTATGGAAGCCAAGCTGTTGTTTGGTTCCTATAGATGGGCTTTCCATGAGTGAGGGTCACCCTCATGGGTAGGTCACACTCATGGAAACTCTTGGCTTTCAGTGCTCCGTCTCTGTCCTCTACAGACCCAGCTGCTTGGGGAGGATGCGAGGGCCGATTCAGTAGCAAAACGGATCAGATCTCTACCAGAACAGATCTCTAGGCAAAGGAGACTGGGGCTATTTTGCCCACTTTCATGTTGCGTTTGACTTACTGAAGAAAAAACATGGGGATGCAGTGTGTGTGTGTGGGAAAACTAAACCAATGTTAATTAATTAATACCTAGATGCAATCATGAGGGATGTGGAAAACACTTCACTACTCCAAGTAGACTAAAGCAGCATGAGAAGATACATGAAGGTAACATTTTTCTTTTTTCTTCAGTTATATTTCAACTAAGGAAAAATGACTTCTTCCAGTGTGGAGAGTGTGCACAGATGTTTAACAGATGTGAAAATAGACCGAGTCTCGTGATGCAGACGGACAGAACAAGAGCAGCTGCTTTGAGGAGGCAGCTGCAGTACCGTTGTGGGCACGACCTCATTCTGGGAGGCTGAGCAGAGCTCAGGACCCCTTCTGGTTGTACTTTTCCAGTACACTTCCCTCTCAGTAACTCCTCTTCTGGAGAGAAGATGGGATTGAGGTTAAGGCAGTAGGCTAGGCCTCCAGAGATAAGGATCACTTTCCAGTTCACAACCTTCAAGCAAACTGTGCACACTGAATTTTTAACATTATGGATGTATCTACATGAAAAGTATTTAGGTGGGGTTGATGGCAGGTGGGCACATATGTGTTTGAGCTAATCCTGAAAAAAATGGATGTGGTGTAGCAGTCTTTGTGACAGTTATCTTGCTTTCCAGCCCTAGGAAAAAGAAATAAGGGACTAGGAAGAGCATCTTGGGTGTTGTGTTTAGGTTCCCTCCTTAAGCTAGCGTTGTTCATAGCTGGAAAGGACCCCTGACGATTGTGTGGTCCAACGCCCTGCTCCAGGCAGGGTCAGTTAAGGTTGCTCCTGGCTGTGTCCAGTCAAGTTACTAATTTCTCCAGGGTTAGGGACCCCAGCGTGGTTTCTGGAACAGCATGAGAGGAGGTGAGAATCACTCTCCTTTCATTTTCACATGCTGAACAAGTCAGCCATTAAAGCCTGAAATTTAGTTGTGTAAAACTTGGTTTGTCACAGCCTTTGAGATTGTAAACGTCTGTCATGTCTCTTAACAGGCTACGCATGCAAGAAAGAAAACTGCTCATTTACAGGAAAAACTTGGACAGAATTTCTAAAACATAACAGGGAAAGTCATACAGGTAAACGCTAAACACTTCAGTAAGCAGAATTTACTTAACTTTTGATGTAGTATTGTTACAAATAGGAAACCAAATGCTAATTTCAAGAGGATTGTTGCTTGTGATTACATCTAGACAAACTCTGTTTCCAGCACCTAACAGGCAAAACTGTTGCCATTCTAGCTAGACTTTTAAATGGTTAAACTACTCATTGTCCTATCTGGGTGATTCATACTGTATTATTCTGTTCCTACTTTCAGAATTTTCTGCAGTTCATGTGAATTTTAGCTTTGTTTTGGAAGATTGCTACTTCGCTTCTGAATTCCTCTGCAAAGCTATTAACTTCCATTCTGCCTGTTTCTTTTCCACTCAGAGCCAATAGTTTGTGGTGAGTGTCACAAAACTTTTAAACGCAAAGATTATCTCAAGCAGCATCAAAAAACCCACGCCGTGGAGAGGGAGGTTTGGCGATGCCCGAGAGAAGGATGCGGGAGAACCTACACAACTCTGTTTAACCTTCAAAGCCATATTCTTTCCTTCCATGAAGAGAAAAAGCCATTCTCTTGTGATTACCCAGGTTGTGAAAAGGTGTTTGCAATGAAGGTATGCATTTTTTTTTTTACAATCATTTTTTTTTAACCCAAATCACACATGATGAATGCCCAACTCTTTTTTCTTCTTTGCATCTTGTAGCAGAGCCTGGCAAGGCACACCATTGTACATGACCCAGAGAAGAGAAAGCTGAACTTAAAAGTAAGCCCCATGCTAGAGGAAATCCTCTTAGCTATTCATTTCACTTCACAGAGGAAGATACAATGTTAAAGGTTTTAAAATTTGACTTCAGACTGAAAAACAGGCCAGCTATCTCTTTAATTTGGGGGGGGATCCTACTTTCTGAAACGTTAAATAATGAAGTACGGGTATTTTCATTGATAATCTATGGAGCAAAACCTACTCATATATGTTAGGTTCCTAATGCTGGATTTAATTCTCACAGAAAAAGCGGTCCCGTCCTAAGAGGAGCTTAGCCTCTCGCCTGAGTGGATACATTCCTCCTAAAACACAGCCAGGAAAGGCTGCAGTTTTGACAGAAAGCACAACAATGGATAAGCCCCTGGAAAATGAAATACCAGCTGTTGAAATTCTGACTCTGCAGTAAGGGTTAATTGACACAACTTTATGGAATGACCAATCCAGAGCTTGACAATAAATTACATGTGTTTTTTTATTAAGAAATTAATACTGTTCACACCTACTCATTAAAGTTACTGATTCAACTCACTTGATTTTGGAGCTTCATTCTCATCTCTGTTTGCTACAGGGACAGAATTTTCCATCTTCTGTTTTTCCAGTTTGTGGAGTGCTTGCAACTCCTTTTCAGACATATGCCTCAAAATACAGGTACTCACTCCCTCTCTAACAGCCTTTGGCTTGGAAAGGTAAGTGGCTTTCTCGGACAGATTCTTCAAAATCTGATCAAAAACTATGAACTGAAAGAAGGAAAAAAAAAAACAGGGCTAGATGCACAAACACCACAGGTAGAAAAAATATTTCAAGCTGTTCTGTACTTGTATATCCTCCCCGTGATTCTGCTGTGGCCTAAAGCCAGCTAGATCTCTCCTAGTTCTGCCTTAAGAGGTTCAAGCTGTCTTGTCCTAACAATTTTTTCTTTACTTGTAATTTAGTATAGAAAAGTAATTTAACCTTTTCCTGACTTTTAGGTTAATTTTCTGACTCACTGCTGTTTAAATGCTTTAGTGAAAGTGCTAACAACCCTGCATCCCACTCCCCTTCTTTTTCAGTAGAATCATTCATATTATTGGTCTCTTCCCATCTACTGGGAAATACTGTTCTAAAATTTAGCAGAAAATGATAGGACTGAGGTGTCTGAAGCAGTGTGTTCAAAAGGGGAAAAAAGAAATGAATACTCAACACATTATTATTCTCTTAATTATGAATTAAAGGAAATCTACACCTGGACTGTAGCATGGAAATGCTCTGCTCCCTCCCCTATCCAGTTCCTCCTCCCCTTCCTCATTGATTCAACTTTTAACAGAACAATTTTGTTCCCTTCATACAAAGTGACACTGCAAATCTGTTGTGGCAATTTAGTAGAATCAAGAAAAAAACTAATTCACTGCAACAAGAACATATTAAAAGAACAAAAAAGGGACTTCATACAGAGAATTTTTAGATATTTGTGTAAGTGACAAGACAAAAATCAAGGCAATGGAAATACTAACCTAGCCAACAACTCTTTAATGTCCGTATAGATACGTTCACTTTGATAGTCTTGGAATGCAGTATATTGGCAGCTTTCAGCAAAACACTGGGAAATTAACCTATGTCCTAATTGCACAGATGTATTTCCAAAGGAACAGTTAGGTTATTTAAAAAAAAAAACAAACTGTGTTTTACCTGGATAATTTTAGCCTTACTGCTACCCTTTAAAACCGTGACTTCTCCAGTGAGCAGGAGGTGGAGATGGCAGAGTTGTGTCAACCCAGTTAATAAGCTGGTGCAGGGAAGGAGCAGGGACTTGGCTGTCAAAGCCAACAGCTTTAACTGCAGTCCTAAGCTCAAGCTACTCAGACTGTCTGGCTGCTTTTCCAGAACTGCAGTGTTTGAACAGATACAAGTAGGGCAACCATTATTTTCACTGGACCTAGACCTTCAGCCATTTTAGCAGCAAGGGATACATTAAAAGTTAAGCAGTATTATCTGAGGAAAGTTAACGTAGGGCACCTCCTTAGTGAGTTTGACCGGTACAGCCCCGAGTTCACTTACCATGTCTGCAGTGCTGTCTTTTGCTTGTCGGATGGTGACTTTAACATGGTATTTCTTCTCAATCCACTGTCCTATCTGCTTAGTCTTGGTCTCTAGGTCATTCCTGGCAATAGTTGAAGAAAAGGATAACTCCTTCTGAACCTGCCCTGTTTAAAACAGAACTAGAACAGTGTTGGTTTAACATCTGACAAACTTTTTCTTTTTTTCAAATAGCCAATGGTACTTTGCCTCCTCACCTCCCTTCCTCAGTGCTCTCTCATACCACAGAGCACCCCAAGCTCACCTTAGAAGGTGGCTAACTGGCTTTTTGCTCTCATTGCCACAACTAAAAACCTGACTGTTTGAGGCACAGAGGGAGGTTCCTTCAGGGGGACAAAGTTTGAAGTATTTTTATTTTAATTGCAAATTTGTTCATATCACCCCTAATGCAGGTCTAACAAGGATGAACAGGTATAAGCACCCTTATGGATCTGCACTTAAGAATAGTGCATGAATTCTTAAATTTTGTACATAATGTAGCTAAATGGGAAAGCTTTAATATTAAATCTCAGGCAGGTTGTCTTTGGGCATGGTGAATGCAGTATTCAGTTGGCAATAACATGCCATATATTGAAACAAGCTGTGGTCTACCCCTCTTCAAGCAGAAGTACTTTAGAAGCAGTTAGTGGTTAAGTAATCTTAGTGTGGGTTCTTGAACAGAAAACCCACTACCCAGTAGCTCTCTTCTGAAACCAGAACTCTAGACAAAGCCCAGAGACCGTACGTAGCCTGAGGACAAGACAGGAGGATACAGGGTCAGGTGCCTTTTCTAAATATTCCTTGCCAAACTCTGAATTTGTTAAATTATCAGAGCAGGGTGATTTAAGAAATTAAACTAAAAAATGTGTAATATTGAAAAAAAATGTTCTACTCCATAAAAGAACAGACCTGCCCAGAGCACTATAAATGAGCAGCTGTTAAGGGCTTCAAATTTCTTCCACCTACCTGGGCTGTTGCATGACTGCTGTTGATAAAATATAATTTTTGTGTATCTAATGTTGCAAAGTTTATAAAAACTGCCTGTCATGTATGCTTTAATAAAAGAATATAAATTTAGCGCATCTCACAGAACCAAAATCTAATTATATTATCTTAAATAAAAATAGATTAAAAACAAACAAACAAAACAGCAGATGCTAAAATAGTAAATCCTGAGAGAGCAAGAGAAAGCTTCTGTGTGGAAGACTCAACTAATCCACAATTTTATTTTCACCACGGCAAAGCCTTAATAGCATAGACAGCAATGACGTTGCTTTGGGCTTACACAAATGCAAGTAAGAGGATTTAATCTGCTGAAACCACTTTTAATGCAGCATTTTTCAGAGTGTGTTACAATATTAACAATGCACATACCTGTTTTAGGACTTGCTTTTTTCTTCTCTGCTCGTCTAAGCTGCTCTTCATGAATCTGCTTCCCAGTCATCAGTCTGTACACAGGGGGCTCCGCGTTCTCACGAAGCAGAACCAGCTTCAGGTTATGCTGATCCATAAGTTTGAGTGCCTCTGCTCGGTGCATGTTTCCCAAGCTCTCTCCATTCTCGTTGATTACATGCAAAATCCGATATGGAATTCTCCTCCCAACGCTTCCAAATGCTGCCTTCCTTTTTGGGTCTGTGTCAGATTTTACAGCTGTACAAAATGGTTTTGTAGGTCCAAACACCGTTGGCTTTGTAGAATCAGGCACCACCACGGAGGGTCCAGAAAAGATTCTCCTTTGTGTAGTCTCTGCTAAGATGGTGCCACAGAGGCTTCTTGTGAATCTGTTCTCGTTTCTGGTGGCTGGACGTAAAAGTTTCATCAGACAAAAGGCAGTCATCCCGAGGAAGCTGCGGAAAGGAAAAGTGAGTTACCTCTATCAGCTCATTTCTTCTAGCCATAATTATTACAAAGACTTGACTCCACTACAGAAAAGCCCAGTCCTTAAAGCTACTCTATTGCTAGCCAAAAAGATGTACTGAAAAGTATATGGGCTGAGCGGTCATCAGTATTTTTTACGATAGTAAGGAGAGCTTTAGCCCAGAGAGAAGTATCTGGCAGTGGAATAAAATGTAACAAGAGTTGATGTTGTCTTCAGTAGTTTATAATTTGAGCCTGGACTCCTTCAGAGAATCCACAACTTCTGCTTCAGTTTTTCCTCCTAAGAGCATCTTCTCTGGCACAGCTTGTGGTGCAGGTAGGGAGAGATAAACCAGTGGGTGAGGGGGGGGGATTTGCTGCCAGACGGACAGGCACGTCACACAAAGTCACAGATTTTGTGAAGAAAAACACCTGCACTCCGAATATAACCCTAGAGTTTTCTCCCTGTTTCTGTCCTCTCCTGTGGAGGCTGCTTCACTCGGGCGCGCGGATCCGGATCCGCCCTGGCCGCTCGGCGAGCGAAGCCGCTGCAGCACCAACAGCTCCAGCCCCTCTCGGCCCCGGGTCGGAAGGGCTGTCCATGCCTCAGCCACACAGAGCCAAACCCCCGAGCGAAACCTTTGCCTTCGTATTAAAATGCAACTACTACTGTGCTGGAAAATACTCACTGTCGTCCGTAGCTTGCACGCAGCTTGCTTCGCACAGCGCTGACCCTAAACAGTGTCATTTTTCCTCAAACTACAACTTTCTCAAATGTCACTTCAGGTAGGTAGTCCAGCTGTCTGCTTTTATGTGGATTATGTATCAGTGTTATTTCAGTAACCAAAAAACCTTTCTGCTGTCTCTACACAGAAAGAAATTCCAGATTCACCCAGGCTTAAGAGCTGACATGTCTTAATTTTAATCTTATTTTCTGAAATTTAAAATACTTTTTTCAAATTTTCAAACGTGAAATTAAGAGGCATATTCTTATTTGCAATAAGCTTTTTTTTTTCCTCCCTCCATTTTTCAAAACTATTTAGGTTTCTTACACTGTGTACAACTATACCACACTGTTTGGAAACTGCTGTTGCAGAAATTTCACCAAAACCATTTGATAAAAACCCAGATATTGATGGTTTTTCTTCTGCTAGTATGTTATTGAAAAAAAAAGGTGGCAGAAAGAAAATAAAAGCATAGGTAAGACTTTTCAGCAACAGATTAACATGCCTAATACCCTCCAACTTGCAAAATAAAATTTAAATAAATTATTATACAGAAAGCTACCTGGCCCAGTGGCCATGGAGTTGTGTACCTCCAAAACAGGCACGGAAATAGCTGATAGTTGAAGGCCAGTGAAATTGCTCTTTGAGACATTTTTTTTCCTTTCGTGTTTTTTCCTCTATTCCTCCCTGCTTTATGGAACCCCCCTGGCAATTTTGGTTACCTTACTTGTTCTGAGACCACAAAAATAACTCTCCTTTAACAAGGACCTTTAACCGCGGAGTATTATCTTCAGCTTTGGTATTCTGGGTTTAAAATGCAGCAAGTAGAGAGAAAGCTAAAGGTGATCCCGAAAACTGTGAGCACGTCTTACCAAATAATCTTTCAAGAGCTGCTTGTTTTGCTTTGGAAGGAATATTGTATTTTACACACATATATACATGCATACACACACATATATAAATATGTGTAAACATGGATACATGTGCCTTTATATATATATATATATATATATGCAATGTGTGTGTGTGTATGCACATATATATATATATACATGTGTATATATATATATATACTTGCAGAAGCTGCAAACAATCCAGACTGTTTGTAGGTAAAAGCAGTATTGGCACAGGAACAAATGCAGCAGCCTGCCCACAAATACATTTAATTGGGTGAATTTTGGAGCCTGGGACAGGGTTCCACTTTCAGCAATAGGGTGAAGCCAACGCACAGTATTTTTAGCACTGAGTTAGTCCATAAATAGGGCTGTGAGTTGGCTACGTGCTCCGGCAGGACCCTGAGCTCTGCCAGCCGGGGGGAACCTGGATCACACCGGGACTTTGTACCCGAGCTTCAAAAGCAGCTGGTAGAGCTGCACCCTGAGGGACGGTGCGACTGTGCGTGATCGCAGTGACTATGTGTGGTTGTGTGGCCACCCGGGTGACTGCGAGGCTGGGTGTGCACATGTCAGTGTGACCATATGTGTACAGGGTGACCATGTGTGCCTGACGCGTGTGGGCGACTGTGTGCGAGTTCTTCATGGGGGGTAAGGCTGTGGGAAAGGGTGACTGTGTGTGTATGCGAGTGTGCGTCTGTGCGCCTGTACTGTGTGAGCTGGAGCCTGTGGGGGTGGGTGATCCCGTTCAGGGGAGGGTCTGTGGACCTGTGTGTGTTAGGGGTGACCGTGTGGGTGTGTGTGTGTGCAGCTACCTGACCTAGTGTGTCAAGCTGACCAGGTGTGTGTTTGGTATGGGTGACTGTGAGTGTGTATGGGTGTGCCTGTGTGCACCGGTGTGCATGTGGCAAGGGGTGACTGTATGTGACCTTGACAGTGCCTGTGCAACCCAGGCTGTGTGACTGTGCACGTATGTGTGCAAAGATGGTGTCTACGTGGCCTGGTGTGTGTGTGCGTGACTGTGCACGTGTGTGTGTGTACATGGTGTCTGTGTAACTTAGTGTGTGTGTTTGTGGGGGAAGCCAATTCTGTGTGAAGGACAGTGTGACCTGTGTGTACCCATGTGGCAGGTGTGACTGTGTATCTGTGTGTGTGTGTAGGGCAGTGTGACCTGTGCACACCTGTGTGGCGGGTGTGACTGTGAGGTGACTGTGAGTGTGTACGTGTGTGCCTGTGTGCACCGGTGTGCATGCGGCAGGGGGTGACTGCATGTGACCTTGACAGTGCCTGTGCGACCCGGGCTGTGTGACTGTGCATGCGTGTGTGCAAAGATGGTGTCTATGTGGCCTGGTGTGTGTGTGCTTGCCTGTGCGTGTGTGTGTGTACATGGTGTCTGTGTAACTTGGTGAGCTGCTGTGTGTGTTTGTGGGGGAAGCTGATTCTGTGTGTAGGACAGTGTGACCTGTGTGTACCCATGTGGCGGGTGTGACTCTGTGTGTGTGTGTAGGGCAGTGTGACCTCTGCACACCCATGTAGCGGGTGTGATTGTGTGTCCGTCCGTGTGTGTAGGGCGGTGTGACCTGTGCGTACTCACGTGGTGGGTGTGACTGTGTGTCTGTGTGTGTGTGTAGGGCAGTGTGACCTGTGCACACCCGTGTGGCGGGTGTGACTGTGTGTCTGTGTGTGTGTGTGTAGGGCGGTGTGATCTGTGCACACCCGTGTGGCGGGTGTGACTGTGTGTCTCTGTGTGTGTGTGTAGCACAGTGTGACCTGTGCGTACTCGCGTGGCAGGTGTGACTGTGATTGTGTGTATGGAGGGCAGTGTGAGCTGTGCGTACCCGCGTGGCAGGTGTGACTGCATGTGTGTGTAGCACGGTGTGACCTCTGTACACCCGTGTGGCAGGTGTGATTGTGTGTCCGTGTGTGTGTAGCGCGGTGTGACCTGTGCTCACCCGCGTGGCAGGTGTGACTGTGTGTCTGTGTGTGTGTGTCTGTGTGTGTGTGTGTGTAGGGCGGTGTGACCTGTGCACACCCGCGTGGCAGGGGGCCTTGCGCGCCTGTGGTCACCGCGCGGGCAGCGTGTGTGCGCGCGGCCCACGCGCCTCTCCGTG